>JAHLJT010005981.1:0-39081 GCA_031308135.1 Acheta domesticus
ACAACGCAACTTTAAAATAACAATATACAAATACCATACAATATACATGTTAAAAATATATATTGTAAAATTTTTAAAATGTATATTGTATGGTATTTGTTAGATTGTATTGTAAAGATGGTATTTTATTTGTATACCATACACTAGACATTTAAAAAATATAATTGTATATGTTTTAAATGAATATTGTATGGTATTTGTAGATTGTATTTTAAAGTTGTGTTGTGTATTGTATTTGTAGATTTTTATTCTTTAAATTTGTGTATTGTTGTGCCAGTTTTCTTTGTATCACAATGTATATTTATTTTCATCATTGATAGGGGATAATGTTTTGTAAAACTTCCTTGTTTACAAATTGTGTTGTTTTTGTCCATTTCTTAGTTTTTGTTTTCAATATAGTTAGTGTGCTTGAACTTTGCAATTCATTACCTTTTGTGAAAATGAATTAAAATATTAGTATTATTTATTATTATATTATTATCTATACATAAATGCTGGGTGGATCCAAATTTGGTTGCTCAAGTATGAAGGTAATTCCACCCATTGGCGCAAACGTGATAATAAATATTCTTGTGAATTTTTCTTTTTTATGCACGTTTATCGAGGACAGTTTTCAAAACCCTCTATTCATTTTAGATAATTGAGATATGTTCTGTGAAATTAAGTATTAAAATAGATATATATAATTTGTTAAGGGGCATGCTTGTAAAGGAAACAATTCTGGAAAAAATTTAGTAAAGCCTTGCGTTGAGGATGCAAGAATCAAGTAAAAGATAGCGTTCACTGACAAGAGTTTTAATTAGTAAGAGTGAATTTAAAGGATGTGCCTATTATCCATCCAGAAATAAGAGATGAAATAGACAAACTAGATTAAGGAATGCATTGCCTTGTAGAACAATTTTGACCATACAAAAATCTTAAGTCACATTTGAGTTATGAGAGCAATTGTACTAAGTATGGAAAATCGGGGTGTTGTAATTATAAGTAAAACACTCTTCATTACAAAAATTCATGGCCCTTCACTGCATTGTGAAACTCAAAGAAAAGATATTTGAACGTCCCCTTAAAAATATTTTTTTCTTTCTATCACATTCGTGGCAGTTTTCTTTTTTCTACTTCATATGAGAGTATGTAATATATTTTTCCACATGCGTATTAAATTATAATATTTCGCGGACTCGCGTACGTGCATTTACTTGAGCGAAAACTCTTAGACTTCTGCATATATGTATGTTCTCTTCACGGAGACCATAAACAAACCCTTGAAGTGGTTACGAAGAGGCGTGGCTGAACAGCTGCCGCGGCGGAGGGATACTTCTCTGAATTACATGCGATGTTCACTTGTTTAGAGAACTGTCACTTTTGCCTGTTCTTACGTAAATTCTTCTATAACCACGTGTCAAAATGCAAACGCCATAGAGTGCCATATTTAGAAGGCAAAAGAAAACGCTGTATCGTCACGTCGGGCTTGCGACGTACTGTTCCATGTGTTGTCGTTTTTCAGCGTAACATCAAAGAAAATATCCGCTGTTGGCATTGCTCATTTTTTTATCACAAGTCTGGACGGGACACTGCAGTGAAGTGCTTTCTCAGGTAGACTGATGGAAAAAATGGAACCAAAGCGTAGTGTTACGAACATCTGGTACGCGTTATGTTCTGTTGCATGTACATTAGGGTGTCCCTTATTTTCCGACTTTCAAATTTTTGACCGCTCACCCTCCAATTTTGTTCGAATGACCTAAAAAACATGCCTATACAAATTTTTGTTGAAATCGGAGCATTCTAACCCGTGCCGACTTGAGCGCAAAATTCGCATGTCAAGCATCTCCAGAACTATCACCCACCGCTGAGTGATGCCCGAGCACAATACATGAATTTTAATCGATCGTGTCACTCGTGTGTACAGGTTGCTAATCTAACATAATATTATATGTTAGTGTCATATATGCAGTGCCGAAGAACGTATGTTTTAATAGGACATAATATTAATTATTAATATAAAAACACCAAATAACTGGACACAATTTACTATCAAACAAGTGCCTTAAGTTTTATTTTATAACACAAGGGAAGTAAAATAAACAGTTCGTGCTAGCGCTAAACTTGTGGTTCGTGAGAGAATGATATTTTGGGAGAAAGCAAGAATCCCGACAAGAGCTAATCACCATTGTATGCACGAACTTATTAACTTGTACTATTCGGAGTGAAGAAAATTACAAAAACCGCATACAAGTGAGAAGATATTTTTAAACATCGTGAAGAGAAGTTTTAGAAACAATTTGAAGAATCTATTTGATATTGCACGTCCGAATGCTTCACAAACAATTGGAAGAAGAATGATTTTTATTTCGGCAGAGAGAGCCAGAATGTAAAAGCTATCTTGCAGGACTAGACGAACATCTCGCGGATAAAGAAGAAAGGCGAGACAAAGATCATTACAAGAAGAAAAAGATTACAAATTCTTTTATATGATACAACTGCATCAAACACTTGACGTTTTGAAGGAGTATCCGTTTTTCTTGAAGAAAATTTGGACAGAGATTGTTTTTTTCCGCGCCATCATCACATAAATAAAATTTTATTTTACAATGTTTGTTTGAATGTAAAATACGTAATGTAGCAAGCAATCCTTTTTTTAGCATTTTAAGGAAAACTAGGAGAGTGTTAATGCCATTAATTTTCAAAGAGGCAAAGAAAACTTGGAAAGTGTTCTTTAATGAGTCCAAAATTAAAGAATGTTGGAATTTTATGAAAGTAACAAAATATAGATACATCTTCCCGGGGCAATGTATCGATCTCGATAGATAGCAAGAGATATTTAATATTTAAAATGTTTCTTCCCAGATCAAAATCTAAACTATCTTGCGTAATTAAAAATTCCTTAAATAATGTCTCTCTGTTGATTGTAACTGATTATGTCAACCAGTGGCTTTACGGCAGTGCAGCTGTAAAAGCTCCTTATCAAGATGCTTAATAAAATTTCTAAAATTGCATGAAAGGATAGATTCCACAATTTCAAAAGCAACTTTAAAACAATGTAGATACCGTATGTAGTATTTATTAGAAGAGTTGTCTGTTGTACTCCCTGATGAAGCAGACCCACAAATCGAAACAAAAATGGTAGCAAGTTTAGTCTGAGAAAATCTGCACGTGCTAGAGTGTTGTTTTCCTTTTTGTAAAGAATTGGATGAAGAATAATATGATAAGCGCAGTTACATACCGATGACCGTTCTTTAATTGTTAATTCGTAAATTTACAATACATCTCCTAATTCAATTTAATCTTCATTTGAATGACACAAATTGCCGACTTTGTGTCAATCAAAAACAGATACCTATTCTCTTGCCTGAAGTTGCGTACTTGTTTTATTCAAAACTGTCCTTTGATCAGGAAAAGCAACTCTTCATATTCAGAAGCTAAAAGGTTATTTATAAAGTTGAAATCTGTGAATGACTGCGCTGAAAGACCTGTTGAATTAAAGCAAGATTTTCATGGACTACTGTATGTAGATGAGGAGCGAAATCAATTTTTGTTGTTGTTCAAGAGCATTGTTCATTGTAACGCATATTGTAAGAAAGAAATACGGAAAAAAAGTACCCACTAGAAAAGTTAAAACCATAACACAGTCTAAAGAGTGAAAATGAAGTAAGGTGTTATATAAAATTATATATTAAAAATGTGTCAATAGTTTTCCACGGGCATAACTCAACCAAACCAAAAATCATCAACATTCAAATTTCGCGCTCAAGTCGGCACGGGTTAATATCGACCTATTGAGTTGAAATTTTATATTTGAGTAAATTTGACCCAATGGAAAACATTTAGGGGTGAGCTCAAAAAAATTCGCCAAAAAAATTTTTCAGGGCAATATAAGGGACACCCTAATGTACATGTATGTGTCTCAACTCTCGATCATGTCGTGAAACGATATTCTGTCATGATGTTGAAGTGATCGTCGAAGTTAGGTTGAACTACGTTGTTACATGTTTGAACCCATCTTTAAAGTAGCCCTCAAAAACAAATACGTGATGATGAAGAAAGGGAAGCAATTTATCAACCAGCGTCATTTTAGGCCATCAAGGAAAAACTGAAGACGAGCACAATAGGCGGTGGCTAAGCGAAGATGACGGATGATGGCGGTGACGAAAGAGGAGGGGAAAAGAGGGTGTGTTCTATTTAAGCAGTGATGCTGATGATGATGATGTAATTAAATGGATATAGTGGAATGATGATGACATCATTTACGATGGCAGAGGTGGAGAGAGTATCCCGAAATCTTAGTTAATAAGATGTAAGTCAAACTCAAACCTCGGCGTGACGTAGAAACAAAACGATTATATCTCTTTTAGAAAATTATGAAATTGTACTTTTTCGAAGGAATTGAGGAAACTTTCTCGCATGCTTCACCCAGAACAATGATTTGTTTTAGCAATGCGATGGACCCACGAGCTACATTGGGTGTATTTATCCCGCACAGGAACAAGATAGGCTCATGGGTACCGCAGCATGATGTTCTGAGAGCACTATGTTCTGGGTTTGATGTTCTGGGAGCACTACGTTTTTGGGTTTGATGTTCTGGGTTTGTTGCTAGAGCTCTTCACTTGGAATTGTTCCCAGGTGAGCAGGAGATTGAGCTAGATTTTTCAGACGCCGATAGATGACTGTTTGAAAGAGGGTACGGAAAAAACGAGAGGTACTCCGGTAAATAAAAAAGGAATTTATCTTTGAAAATCTGAATTCCTGATCTTTGTAATTACTCATTCATAAAATATATCGGAACGAACTTCTCTGTAAACTAGACATTTTTTCCGTACAGAGGGCCTATTATGTTTAAGTACGTAGAGTCTACAATGGTTTTTATCCGAAAGGAAGTGTATCAGAATCTTCAATCAAACAGTCCAATCCAGGTTCTTCGCCTGTGCTTCCCGCAGGTGCCGCCCGCGCTGGCAACGCTGGCGGCGTCGCTGCTGTCGTGCTCGCCGCCGGTGAACGGGCTGCTGTACGGCGTGCGCAGCAAGCTGCTGCGCAAGTCGCTGCGCAACTACTGGCGCAAGCAGGTGTCGCGCAGCGAGGTGGTGCACGAGATCCAGGCGCGCACCCCCGTCGGCGTGCGGGTCGCGGCGGCCGTCGCTGACGCCGCTGGGGCTGCTGGCGCGCCCGCTCGACGCGCTGCCCACGCCGCTGCCCGGCTCCCGCACCGCCGCCGCCCTCGCCGGTCAGTCGCCACTATAACTATTTATTATTATTATTATGCAGTTTATTCTAATGTTTATTTTCTTTTATCACAAGGACAAATACACAGGTTTATACAAACCAAAGCGTATTTATCGACGTCCTTTTTGTTACGAATTCATATCTATCCTACTCCCATAAAATTTCGAGTTATTCCTGTTGTTGAGATAACCACAGCCTTCTGCATTGTCTTATAAATATTCACATTGATATTCAGATCTTTTAAACTTTGGAACAGTGTCTTGGGAATTACTGCGGTGCTGGAGATGATAATGGGGATAATTCTCACGAGGTCCATATGCCACTGTTTCTTAATACTTTCAACCAGCGGAGCATATTTTGAGATCTTCTCGACATACTTCTCTTGAAGGTTTTTTGTGTTCGGTATGGCTATGTCGATCAAGTAGACTTGCCTTTGCGTCTTGTCTACTAGAACCAAATCAGGCCGGTTGTGGAGTGGCTGTCTGGTCTGTGAGAATTGTCCTGTCCCAATAAAGTCGGCATTCATCATTTTCGAGAACATTATTGGGTACGTATTTATAGTAGGGTACTTTGCATTCTATAAGCTGGTGTTGGTAAGCCAGCTCTTGATGCAGGATCTTTCCAACTACATCATGGCGTTATTTATAATCAGTTCCGAGAAATGAGTGCATCCAGATGTAATATGGTGGATGTTTTCCTGTGCCTGGCATCCATACCGACATCTGTCATCTTGTACCCAAGGATCTCTTACGATTGCTTTCAGATAACTTCTGGTGGGTATGACTTGATCTTGTATTGCAAGAATAGTGCCTTCCGTCTCTGGGAACATCTGATCTGCTATTATTATTATTATTTTTTCCCATTACATCACGACTAAAGATGTTTTGAGTCGGCTGAATATAAGATCTACTCCAGGTTGCAACCAGATACCTAAGGAGCAGATCCGGTGACTATCAGTGCCTCTACAATACTTTACGCAAAATGTGGGCTGTTCCAAATAAAGCAATTTCTTGCACTTCCCAGTCTTTTGAATTACCAGGGAGTTTAGACAAGTTCTTACTCAAATTTTGCGGAACAAATCCCAGAGCTCCGATAACTATCTGGACGACCTGTGCTTTTACGCCCCACATTCGGCTGATCTCGATTTCCAAACTCTTGTTTTTAAGACGTTTCCTCTGCCTCCTTGGTAACGACGTTTTGATTGCAAGGTACAGCAACATCGATAAGTAAACACGATTTTTTCGCCAAATCCCGTATAACTATATCCGGTTTGTTTGCCGCTATCGTGCGATCAGTTTGAATTTGTTGGTCGTACAATATCGTACACAATCCAACAGACGTCACCGGTTTTGGTGAGTGTTCTTACCACTTGGGGCATGTGTTTGGAACTTCGAGGGCGGTACAGTGAAGTGACCGGTACAGTGTTCACTGCCAAGGTGCCGTAATCCTAAAGAAGTTCCAAAAAAGCTGCCAGGTCGTTACACAATTCAGAATCTAAGTCCAAATACCACATACAAATTCCAATAACAAGCAGGGTCGAACACAATGAATATCTGGATAGTTAAGTCTTTTCTGGTGCGGACGCAATCTCACAAGTGCCGGCCCGCCCGGCCGCAGCCAGCCCGGTCCCCGCCCGGGGAGGGCGAGGGGGGGAGAGGGGTGTGCGCTACCCCTCCATCCCCGCCGCAGCCACCCCCCGGCGCTGCCGTGGCGCGCCTTCCCGCGGTCACGTGGCGCCGCCGAGGGTATGAGTGGCGGTGGGCGTACCTATGTTTTAACCGCCACTACACCCTCCGCGCCCAATTGCGACGCGTACGGTGCAAACCGTACTCTGCGTCGCAGCCTCCTCTGCGGTAGCTGCTGCTCGGGACTCTCCTGCGTGTCCCCTGGTGGCCTCCGCTCGTCTCCGACGAACCCGCTGCTCGGGATGGCCCGTCTCCGCCACCGGGCTGCCTCCGCACCACAGCTTCCCGCTGCCCTCGTTCGCTATCCGCCACCGCTGGTCCCGTCAGCTCTCTCCGACTGCCTCTCTGCAATGACGTTGTATCAGCGAACTGACGCATTACAGCTTCCCTGTATTCGTCCTCTGACCTCGGAGTGTGGTCGTCTACTTCCGCTTTCTCGAAGCGCGGCCTTACTTGCCCCTGATGCCTCATCACTTTCTTATGGAGCTTCCTTACCTCGTACATTCTGCAACCATGTACCTTGTGCACCACCCCTGCCACCCACGTTGGTGACGCCTTGAAAGTGGTACAAAATACCTTCTCCCCCACTCTGTACTTGGGAGGGGAGCCCTGTGAGATATACTTCTTCCCCGGCTGTAACAGGGAGAGGTGGGTCCGGCGGCTGGCGCCCATGAAGTAGTTCTGCCGGGCTCTTGCCATCCCGGCCCGGCAGTGCCCTATACGAAGCCAGCAGCAAGGCCCGGTCCCTCGTGGAGCCGGCCGCTCTCGCCTTACCCATGGCTGTCTTGCACGTCCTCACGAACCTCTCTGCTTCTCCATTCGACTGAGGATGAAACGGCGGCGCGCACATGTGATGAATGCCATTGGTTTTGCAGAACTTCGCAAATTCCTCCGGCCGTGAACTGCGCTCCGTTGTCGGTTACCAGGGTCTCCGGCAGGCCTTCCGCCACGAAGATGCGCTCCAGCGTGTCAATGGTTGCTGCTGCTGTGGTGGACCGCATCTCCACTGCAAAAGGAAAATTGGAAAATACATCCACCACCACATGGAGCCCCAAAACGGGCCCGCAAATTCCGCATGCACCCTCTCCCACGGGTGCTTCGGGGAGGGCCAGGAGACGAGGTCTTTCCTGGGGGCCGCCTGGTTCACCTGGCACGACTCACACCTGCGTACGAGGTCTTGGATGTCCTCCGACATGTCGTCCCAGAAGCAGTATTTCCTCGCTAACTGCTTCGTTCTAACCAGGCCCCAGTGACCCTCGTGAGAAGCTGAAGGACCTGTTTCCTCAAGGACCTGGGCACCACCACTCGTGCCGCCTCCTCCGATGCCAACAGTAGCACTCCCGCCTTCAGAGAGAGTCTGTCCTTCCTGGCCCACCATCGCGCATTACTACGCAGCAACCTGGCTGGCCAACCGTGCCGCATGCACCCACCTTAGTTCCGGGTCCTTCGCCGTCTCCTCCGCCACCCGCGTCTCATCCACTGGAAAGTCCTGCACCGCTTGCAGCTCCTCCAGATCTAGCTGCAAGCACTCTTCTTCCCCGGCGTCGAACTCCACGTCTGGTCCAGCCGGAAGCCGTGACAGCGCGTCTGCGTTTCCATGCTGCCCTGTAGACCTGTAATGTAATGTGTAATTGTAGTCTGACAGGAACAGTGCCCAGCGCTGCAGCTTCTTCACAGTACCCTCCGGCAGCTTCTTTCCCGGATGAAATAAGTGGACCAGGGGCTTGTGGTCGGTGATGAGGTGGAATTTGGATCCGTACAGGAAGTCATTAAATTTGCGTATCCCAAAGACTAAAGCTAAAGCTTCCTTCTCCACTTGAGAATAATTACGCTGATATTTATTCAGAGTCTTTGATGCGAACGCGATGGGCCTTTCCACTCCCCATTCATCCTTCTGGGAGAGCACCGCCCCCACTCCGTAGTCCGACGCGTCTGCCGCCACCGTTGTCACTCTCTCTGGCCTGAAGTGTGACAACCTGGTCGCCTTCACCATAGCCCTCTTGAGTTTATCCAAAGCTTCCTGGCACGGCTGCGTCCATTGAAATTTAACCCCTTTCTTCTTAAAAGCGTTTAATGGGGCCGCGATTGAAGAGAACCCCTTTATAAACTTATTATAATAGTTCACCTTGCCTATCAGAGCCTGTAACTGTTTAATATCCTGAGGTGGGGGAAGTCGAGTATGGCTTTCCATGTTCTTGGGTGGGAGCGTTACCATCCTTATTCAAAACATGTCCCAAAAATGTGACCTCATCTTTAAAGAACTCACACTTCTCTCTGTTTACTCTCAGGCCGTTGTCCCGCAAAACCGCCAACAGCTTCCTCAGATTCTGCCTGTGCTGCTCCCTCGTGGCTCCCGTGACGATGATGTCGTCTAAATAGTTCACGCAGCCCGGCAGCTGCGCAGTTACCTGTTCCAAGCACCTCTGGAAGATCGCGGCTGCCGAGTTCACCCCGAAGGGCAGCCGGCTGAATCTGAACAGTCCCAAGGGCGTGTTGATAACCAAAATCTTCTTCGCCTGCTCGTCCAGGGGGATCTGAAGATAAGCATCACGCAAGTCAATTTTCGAGAAACTTACCCCTCCTGACAATTTCTGGAATAAGTCCTCCGGTCTAGGGATGGGGAATTGTTCTACATTAAGCTGTTCATTGACTGTGCACTTGAAGTCCCCGCACAACCGCACCGCACCATTCTGTTTTTTTACCAACACCAGCGGTGTGGCCCATTGGCTGGTGGACACCCTCGAAATGACTCCTTCGGCTTCCCATCTCCTCAATTCTGTTTCCACCTTGTCCTTGAGTGCCCACGGAACTGGCCTCGCCTTGTAAAACCGAGGTTTGCAGCCGTCTTTCAAATCTAAGTGGGCTTGCAAAGTTGAACATTCTCCCAGGCCGTCCTCAAACACTTCCGGGAACTCTCTCTCCAATTCTTCCAAAATGTGAATTTCCTGCTCCGCAATGACATTGAGTTCTTCTTCAACTCCAAATCTTAACTTGCCAAACGAATCCAAACCCAATATGTTTGTTACGTCATAACGGTCGACCACTATCACTTCCAACCTGGCTTTCTTCTGCTTGTAAGTTGCCCCCACTTCAATCTTGCCCAATGTAGTAATTGGTGTTTTCCCATATGCACTCAGACGTCTACCTACTTTCTCACACTTCGGCGCTCCCAGCTTCTGATATGTGTCCAAGTTTATAAGGGTGGCTGCCGCATCCGAGTCCACCAGAAACTGAACCTGAACTCCGGCTAATTTAATTTGCACTATCAACCGGTTGTGTCCCCGCGCGTCCAGCACCGCGTGCATTGCGTCTACATCCATTTCCTCCTCGGTCTCCCTACGCTGTGCCCGGGCTTTCCTCGCGCTCCTACACACTTCCTTGATGTGGCCGACCTTGCCGCACCGAAAACACTCGGCCCTGCGAAACCTACAATCTTCCCTCGCGTGCCGCGTGGCGCAATCCCTGCACGACTTCCAAGTCCGTCCGTTTCTTTCTTTCTCTGCCACGGCCCTGCTCTTGACGCTGCCCTCACTGCCGCGGCCTTGTCTTCCCGCGCGCGAAGTATCGCTGTGCTGATCGCTATCGCTGCTGCCGCCAGAATCCCTGCTGCTATGCCGCCTGTCGCGCCCTTTCGCCTCGCCCGACGCCTTCTGGTCGCTCGAACTCCGCACCTGTGTTACCACTGCTGTGCTCGTCAGCTGCCGCGCCGTCTCCGCGGTCAGCTCGTGAAGTGCCGCTATCTTACGCACCTGCTCCAATGACGAGTCAGCTTGCCTAATCGCTTCTCTACGTATTTCGTCCACCGGCGCGGCGTGTGCAGAATGACCATGTCTCTTATCAAAGTCTCCGCATAGGATGCACCGCACTCCTTCTCTCCACATCGGAATTGACAACCATTGGCGCACCCCACCAAGTCCGTAATCCATTCTGCGTGAGTCTGATCCTCCTTCTTTCTTAACTGAAAGAACGCGTACCTGGCTGCTACTACGTGAGGCGTTTGCGAACAATGTTTGCTCAGCTCGTCCTTCATCTCTGCCCACTGAACTTCGCTCATTTCCCTGTCCGGGAACAATTTCTTTAACAGGTTCACCGTGGGGGTGCCGACGGTACTCAAAAAGAATGACTTCCTTGTGCTAACGTCTGCCACCCCATAGCATAACGTATGCTGCTCGAACCTTTCTATGTAATCCCCCCATTGTTCTACCTCCGGGCGGAACTCCGGAAAGGGGGGAGGCGATCGCGTACCGACTGCTCTACTCACCGACTCCAACGTTCTTGCCATTGCTTCGTAACGTTTCTCCATGTCCTCCTACCGCTTATCCATCGACGCCTGCATCAACTGCAACTGCTGCGCCGCTGCGGCCTGCTGGAGCAACAACTGCTGCTGCAATAGGCCGACCAACTGTGTTAGGCTGCCGAACTCGTTGCTGTCTTGCTCCGTTTTCCTCGTTGCCATTTTGAAGTGACCGGTACAGTGTTCACTGCCAAGGTGCCGTAATCCAAAAGAAGTTCCAAAAAGCTGCCAGGTCGTTACACAGTTCAGAATCTAAGTCCAAATACCAAATACAAATTCCAATAACAAGCAGGGTCGAACACAATGAATATCTGGATAGTTAAGTCCCGGCGCTGCCGTGGCGCGCCTTCCCGCGGTCACGTGGCGCCGCCGAGGGTATGAGTGGCGGTGGGCGTACCTATGTTTTAACCGCCACTACATACAGATCTGCCAGTGGAGATAGCTACAAACCCTGTCATGTCTTTTAAGGTATTCCGTCTTTGCTAGGATTGGACAAGCTGAGACAATATGATCAATTGTTTCTGCGTGTTTCTGACAAATGTGGCATTTTTCATCTTGGGAAATTTTGAGAACCGCTTTGTCATAATGTCGTGTTCTCAAGGCCTGATCTTGGGCAGCTATTACAAGTGCTTCCGATTTTGGCTTCATTCTTCCCCTTTTAAGCCACATAAATGATTGATCTTTATTGATCTCCACCTTGTTCATTCTTTTTAGGTATTGTCCGTGGAGTGGTTTGTCTCTCCACGATTTCTTTAACATTTTTTGTGTCTCACACTTGATGTTTAGCAGCATCAGAAGTTCAGTGTCTGTGTTATTCGACGTGTCTTGCCTAGTTTTCTTCGCAATGTTTCTTGCCACACTAACAATGCCTCTGTTTCCCGTTCTTCGGTCAGATGTCATGACCTACCTCATTAGAGGGTCATCTTGATGACTGACTACATACTTCCCCAACCCGACAATTGCGTTGTGCCAGGAGGCCTCAATTTGTCTGAGGCCTCTTCCTCCTTCCTTACGTGACACATAAAGTCTATGTATATCAGCTCGAGGGTGGGAAACATGATGCATTGTTAGCAGTTTTCTGGTTTTTCGATCCATGGTGCGAATTTCTTGCTCAGTCCAGTCCACTAGTCCAAAGCTCTATTCGGCTACAGGTACCGCCAAACTACCTATTGCAGATATTTTATTCCTGGAATTCAGAGCAGACTGCTGGAACAGTCTCACTCTCCTATAATACTCCCTACGAATTCTCTCTTTCATTCTGAGGTTCGAGATGGTTTCACATTCTTCAATGCCCAGATATTTGTACGTTTTAGCTGGCTCAAGATCTTGAATCCCAGTGTGCGTATCCATTTCAATGTTCTCAGACGTCGTGAGTTTCCCTCTTTTTAAATTGATTTTTGCACACTTGTCAAGATCAAACTTCCTGCAGATGTCATTGCTAAAGTCATTCACGACAGACAGCATTTGGGAGAGAATCGCTTCGTTCTTAGCAAACACTTTCAGATCATCCATGTAAAACAAATGTGATACTGGCCTTTCATCACCATGGAGCTTAAAACCAAAGTCAGCTTGCGACAACTGTCTCGATAATGGGATCAAACTAATGCAAAACAGCAGAGGGGATAGTGAATCTCCTTGAAAAATACCCCTATTAATCTGAATACTTCAGGTTTCTACTGCTTCCTTTCCGCTGTGTATTAGTAACCTGGTACTCCACGACTTCATACTAGCCTTGCAAAATTCAATAAGTCTAGGATGAAATCGATAGATCTCCAGGGTCTTCAAAATCCAATCGTGTTGTACACTATCTAAGGCCTTTTGGTAGTCAATACAAGCCATGCTCAAATTACGTTTACGTTTCTTTACATAATTTAAAATGACTTTATTCAGTAGCAAGATTTCCCTACAGCCATTAGAGCCTTTACGAAATCCTTTTTGTTCAGCTGGCATTAGAAGATTCTTATCTTGATGTCTGTACATTTTGTCTGCTATGGCTGCAGTGATAACTTTGTACAGTACTGGCAGACAAGTTATTGGCCCGTAGTTCTTCGCCAAAGAGCTGTCTCCCGCTTTGGATAGCAAATACGTGATGCCGCGTGTGAGCCATTCCGGGAGTTCCTTTGGGTTTTCTAAAATTTTATTAACAGCCTTTGCTAGATGAGAATGTATTGCTGTTAATTTCTTAATCCAATAAATCTGAATCTTATCAATCCCGGGGGACTTCCAGTTTCCCATGTTCTTAATTGCTTGGAAGAGGTCCTCTTCCGAGAATTGGTGAACATCTTCCACTGTTTCTACAAGTTCATCGGCAGCATCAACTTCAGATTGAATCCAAGATGCGTCTTTGTTGTAGGATCTGCTCTCCTCCCAGATTCCTGCCCAAAATGCTTCGACGTCATCTTTTGAAGGAGTAACAGCTTTGCCATTCTGTTTTTGAGTCAGATTGCGATAGAATCTCTTCGCGTCTGTTTCAAACAACCGGTTCTGTACACGGAAATCTATTCTGCGTTTGTAACGTCTAATTCTTTGAGCCCATGCTTGAATTTTCTCTTTTAGCTTCTCAACTACCATTAGCCTGCTGGTGTCATTTTTAATTTGGTATTTTTGTTCAACATTGAATATTTTTCGTTGAACTTTAGAGGTGTGCGTTGATTTAGAAGATGCCTCAGCTAATAGTGATATTTCGCGCCGGGTGTCGGCTATCCGTTTCATAATTCTCTTCTTCTCTACAGAGCTGTTTACTCTGTTTCCCTGTCGGCCGTCGGTGTTCTTGTCTGGCCCCAAAATTATCTGAGATACTAGATATACAGTTGCATATATGATGTGATTGATTTCAGTAATATCTAGATCAGGGCCGCTCAAGCAGAGCAAATCGGCAGCGCGGAGCCGTGTTGTCAGCCGAGAGCGGGACACCGGAGCCCGAGCGTTGCGCGCCTGGCGATAACTTCTGATACAGTGTCCCGGTAACTCCAGTCGCGGAAACATGGAAGTCCACGCGAGCACTTCACAGGCAAGAGCACCTACACCGACAATTTTCAATGCAGTATGGGAAGAAAAGTATCTTTTCGCTTACTACGGCAGCTATGCCAAATGTTTAGTTGACATAAAGGGTTTCACGTAAAGAAGTTTAATTTTCAACGACATTATACATTAAATCATGCTGATGAAAATGACAAGTACGCTGAAGAAGAACAAAAGGAAATTTTCAGTGTTCTGAAAAACAATGCCTCACTAGAAGTAAGTTTTGGATGTATTTTGATGTTCTTATGTTGTTTTGGCAGTAAAATAACACAATACAAAAGAATTTAATTTCATTGCATACCGATACTACAACGTAAGCATTTAGGAAAAGAACTTCCTACAAAACCGTTTTCCAAAATTGCATCGGAATACTCCTCGATTGTTAAGTACGTTTGGATCAACACACAAATGAGCAATTTTTTGCTTCTTTGAAAATCTGTAAATCTCGAATGAGAAGTACAATTACAGATCACAATCGGAAATGCATATTACGGCTCAATAACGCCATGCCATCTCTTCCAAATATAGAAAATATATTGCGAAAAAAATATTTAAAAGCTGTAATTAGAGTATTTGATTTTGCAATCAACTTCATTTTTTATGTTAATTTCCTTTACTTTTAGTATTTTTATTACTAGTTTATTTAATAACACTTTTTGTGCAACCTTTATAATACTTTTCATATTCAGCAGCATGATAAACTGTGTAATGTCACCGCTATTAAATTTCTTTATGTTATTGAGCACTTGTTTTGCAACTAAACATTTGGCATTGCCGGCGCAATCTGCAAAAAGATACTTTTCTTCCCATGCTGCATTGCAAATTGTCGTGTTTTTAATTTCCAAATCACACTAGTATGTTTATATCTAGTAACTGTTCCAATAAATGTTACAAAAGTATTTTACTGTTTTTTTTTCTGTCGCAATATCCTTTCCCAGAGCAGTGAGATTTTTTCATTCCGAACAACGTAAAATACCCCGTAGAAATACGACGCGACCCACTGTGCCACACGCCACCGATCGATATTTGATGACGTCATTTGCTCTTTCTGCGGTGGAAGAGGAGAGAGCAACCGACTGCTCCTCCTCGGAGCAAATGGTTGAGCGGCCCTGATCTAGATCTCTGCCTGGGGTCTCGACCACCTCATTTAAGTCAGAATTCACTGTTTCTATCACTCTTTTAGCTTTATTATTATTATTATTATTATATTATTTGCGTATCGGCCATTCCTGACCACGCTACACGATTAAAGTGTGTAACATTTACGATCGGCTTTTCAGCTGTTACGCCTTGAAGGGTGAATTATGAGGTGGTAGGATGTTGATGAGGGGTGAAGGGACGATCACAAATACCATCATGCCTACACAGGAGTCGAACCTGCAACCTTTTCGGGGCAGACGACGGCTGCCGCAACCGTCTGCGCCACGGGGCCGGATTATTATTATTATTATTATTATTATTATTATTATTGTTGTTGTTGTTGTTATTATTATTTCTAGTTTCCGACCAATAGCCTCGTAAGTGTTGTGACGATACCGAATAGTTAATAGAAGAAAAAATTGATTTTAAACACACGACATAGTAGCCTGTCGCGGGTCTACGCAGCGCCCCTTCGTGTGCGCGAGGGGTCGGAGCAATTCGCGCCGGACACGTGCGCGGCGAGGTCCCCTCGCGCTCCCTGTCCGGCAGGGGGCTAGGGTACACGAGAATTATGACCCGATCGTCGCCTTTCTGGCGCCGCCACATCCCCAGGCGACCTGCGGCCCCCCCCCCCGGACGTTAGAGAGAGAGGGTTGAGTGGAATTTTTCCACCGACTTCGGCCAGGAGACGCTTCCGGACATTGGCCGAAATAAAATTAAGACGCAGTTTGCCTTTTACCAATAGAGAGGAACCTTTTAAAATTCAAACAAAAATCTTTCCAGAACTTTCGGCAAATAAGTAAGGAGAGGGCGTTACAGAGGCTTCGCGAGATGTGACGAAGTGAAACATAACGGAGAAGTGAGGAGACGTTCTTGAGGGTAGGTTCGGGCAGGAGCGAGCACCTCAGCGGTGCGTCGTTCGGGTGCAAACGCCGCTGGCGTGGACGCCTCCGAAGTGCGCAGAGCAATCTCGTCCGGTCGCCTGACAAAGACTATCGCTGATTGTGCGGTGCGATCTTGTGCCGCGCGCGAGTCAAAACTATTCAATTCGGCTTGCGTCACTACGCCCGCGACCGCTGCAGAGCTGTATTTCATGCTGAAGTCTCCGCCTACCTCCCTTCGCCGACTTCGAGCGCGGGTACCTGCGTCTCGGCCCCCCGGCACGAAGCCTACCGCCAGCTGTGACCTACTGCCGGCCTTTCACCGCCGAAGACGGCGCCCTGATGACCTCACCCCGAAGGTCGGGCATCGACCCTGCGGAGTCTTCTGAAAACACAGTCTGTTGTCCCCTTAGACTTTGGTGAATGGCCCGGATCACAGACCCGTGCCTCGACATAAGCGAGCCGCGCTGTGGCTGTTTTTGAGGATAAACTTCCTAAATTGTATGTTGCTCCTTCCTCGGTAAATTGTACTTTCATTTGTATTGTCTTGTAGTAAGTAAGAAAGCTATTTAAGTGAACAGGGAATCTGGGAAAAAAGGGGGGGAATGTCTTTGGGTTTAAAAGGGAAAGGGTATTAGTAATAGGATTTTTTTTTGTATATTTCATCATTTCAGTTAATTAAATTTTAATTGTTCCTCAAAATCTCAATGAATTTTATTTGGTAACAAGTAGCGTCCGTCCATGGGCTCCCATTTCTTGTAGAGAGTCTCTGCGCCTGAGTTAGCCGGCAACTGAATCAGGTGAGTGAGAGAAGGGGGGGATCTCGATCGCCCGATCGATCCCCGACGTCGCATGCGCAAGGGCCCACGCGGTAGTGACAGTGTATTACATGTTGTGTCACGGGAGGTGGTGGTGTTCTTCCCTCTTGGTTGGCAATATCCGCAGATTATCTACACGTCGGCTTGCGAGGTTTCCTTCCTCCTGGTATTTCCCGTCTGCGAGGCAACGCTTCAACCTGGAAAAGCTTAAAATTCCTCATATGTGTCGTAGTGTAGTTCATGTGTGAGTGTAAGTAGGGGGGTGAAGATACACGAACAAGGAAGAAGAAAAGATCGTGCACAGTCTATGGCTCGTTTGTTATGGTACTGCTCCGCGATTTGTCTGGAGTGGATCGGAGAAACCACGTAATGCGTCACATAGTTTTTCACTGTTTTGACATTACATTAATAAATAAAATTTAATGTACACCCATTTGCTTTATGCCGTATTATTAAATGGAACTTTTCACATCGATAAGCTTGTGAATGCAAATGTGAACATAATCACAAGATGTAACCGTGAACGTTCCCAAGCTGCAAGCAAGTGCAGAAGCTGCAAGCTAGTTCGCAAGATGCAAACAAGTTCGCAAGCTGCATGCTAGTTTGCAAGCTGCAAGCAAGTTTACTAGAAATAAAGGAGTGGAATTTGGGTAGGGATAGTCGCGAATAGAGATGAAAGCAACGTGTCGTCTCAACATGGCATTCTACATTGAAGGTGGCTACCTATAGGTGTGAGGTGAACGGTGAAGGCGGCAACCTATAGGTGTATGTATGTGTGTTTGTGTGTGTGGCGGGGGACGGGTTGACTATTTCGATGGCGGAACTACTATATCAAATGTATTAGCTCATTTTTTCATGAAAATGTTCTGTGGTATGTGGAAGTGATGTTTTGTTGTAAATAACGCAGCTATATTTTATTAATAATTCAACTAATAATTGTGAAGGAGTTGGGGTAAGTATTCCGGAGCTAAAATATACTTACGGGTATCACATATATGCTACTAACAATTTACTGCAAAATGAGAGGTTCTGAAAATGTACCGTTCGTTATTTACGGACATGTGCATTCGAATTCACATTCGAATTCATGTACTTTCACAACACACAGCATTACTCATTGAAGTATAACCTAGTCGATATATCTTCCTTAAAATCACTAACACACGAGTACCACTTTAAGCACCAATATCAACAGTAACATCAAAAGCAGTAGACAGATACCAGGTCAAAACATCATGTTCCATGTTCGTAACCCCATTATTTATCACTTGCAACACCACAATATTTTGGTTCACGCCTAACTATGGTGATAAAGTCAACTCAAAGGCAAGATCGTCTTTACTAAAATTTCTCTGCAGATTCCATATCATGGCATGACAAGTGAGCGGTCGATTGAGAGTCTCGCGACACTGTACTGACCTTTGCAGTAAAGGTTCTTTCGCAATGAAACCAAAACGGAAACGCGGAAACTTTCAGAGAACCAATATACTCGATACCATGTTTTGCGAAGAAATCATTTAGTATGGTGAAAAAAAATGAATATAGCTGTAAAAACCTGTAGAAACTCTTCATCGACGTCTTCTGGATATCAAATCCATCAAAATTCCCTTAGCATTTTTGTAACAAATATTCTATTAATGAGTTACAGTATTGTGAGATATTTTAATTTAGGTTTGGTGACAACGTCAGCATATCCTAGGGTAATGTAATACTCTTAGTTATATATTTTACGGAGAATAAAACTTCATTTTAGGAAAAGCACAAATTGCTAGCTCGTGACAAAATCAACTTGGAAGACAGCACGAAGATAAGAATTTTTCCAAGAAGGATCCTTTAATATATCTCTCCCGTTGCTAAGACTTTGAATTCCATAACCTGAATCGGTTGAATAACCCAAAAAACATTATTAAAAAGTTGATGTATAACACAACTACACTCAAGCGTATCCATGAGTAACTGCGTAGCAGCAGTCTCGTAGATACGGCTCCCAGCGATTGGCGTGACGTCCCTTGAAGTGGTGCGGTTTGGTGGATGCGTTACACTTGCGTTCCAGATTAGGAGTGCCTGCTATACTACAGTAAGAATACAGAGTTTCCTCAAGGAAATTTACGCCTAGGAAGACAAATCAGGAATCTACCTTACCTCAGGTTAGGCTCCTTGGGGTTTTCTTCTCCTTGCTGACATGCTTCTGACACAGCACTACGACTTCCGATACGGTAAGAAACTCAGAATTGATAATTAAGAAGAAGGATAAATAATTATGAAGAAAATGTAATACTGAAAGACATGCTAGTTTCTATCTATATTTCTATGCGTCTTTTTTAATGAGTAGAAAGTATCTACCTCGTGTCCTCTCACGCTACGGTATTGTATATATAGAACACCATCCTACTTCAGACAGGTGCTAGCAGCCGTCTGCATTAACGTTTTCACTGTTCATTAACCTCAAGGATCCATGGAACTTACTCATGAAGCATATGTTAATTGTGATTGACGTCTCACTCTGCCAGCATGTTTTTCGGGTATCAAAAAACGAGCGGTTGGCGTCGCTGAATTCTATCTTGAACTGAAACAGGTAAGGGGTCGTTTACTCACGGACGTGCTCGCGAAGCTCTGTGATTAAAGCGATTGCTAGCTTGCTCTACCAGCATGCTCGGACATACTTCAGGGTGTTACAAGTTGGTAAGCACTTCAGCATGCTCGCCGAAAGTAATAAATACAATAATTGGCAGCTGGCACCGTCGGCATGTTGAAGCGTAAATAGATGCGTCGGCGTTTGGCATGCATAAATCGACACTCAGATTGGCAGCCACCACGAGGCCGACCGAATTTCAAGCATTCGAGCCTGCATGGCTAACGCAAATATGCTCGCCACTTGGAACCCGGAATTCTCATTTGGAGTTCATTGGAAGCAAAGAGTAACTTGGTGTGACAAATTATTTCTGTGGAAGGGAACGCGTTAATAATAAAGGTGGGGATTGGGAAGTATACAGAATAACAAGTCTTGAGAACTTCTTCAAAATCTGATTTCCGCAGAGTTGCTTGACGAGTGTATAGCCTATTCCATACTTTGTCACTACATTCATTTTTACCTACTTCATCAATCACCAAGAAAGAAGACCGTAATTCGTATTTGAATTTTCTAATCTAGTTATTTCGAACTGGCGACCTTCGCGTTTTATTCTTTTCACAACATGTTAATTTACAATTCTGCAGAACCTCAATAGTGATTGATAAAAACCTTAGTTCTTTAAATATCGCAAGTTGAAGGTCACATTAAAAAAATATCTAAAGCTGAAAATATCCAAAAAACCCTTTCCCAAAAACAGTGAAAAAGCTCTTTCCAAAAAACAGTGAAGAGTATTGTTTAAAATGCATATAAATACTCATAAAATTCTTCTAAATATAGTTATTTAATTAAATACTCACACAATCCCGAAATTGAAAAGCATAATTACATTAATAAGGTTTGCAGTCGATTGGTCTTAGAATTAAGACACTGAGTTGAAAGGAATTAGATATCCGTGTTCTATCTTCTTAGCTCATTATTTCTCAGAATTGTGAACTTCCATAGTACCGTCCAAAAATCGTATCTCGGATACCCCTACTATCTGTATCACCTTAGGCATTTTTTCGCTATCATCTACTAAAACTCTATCTTGTCGTCTACTTGTATTGTGTTCTCGCATTTTGTTCCCGACCATTGTCTGTCGTGATTTTTCTCTCCTACCGTACATCTCCCCCTTCTGACCTTGCCCCTGCATATTACCAACTACTCTCTCCGCATATAAATGAAGGCACGACCTGCTTAGCAGCGTTTTGTTAGCTCAAGTTCCTACACTTTATGTCTAGAAACGACCTGCCTAAAAGGCAAAGACTTCAGCGAATAATTATTGCCTAGCTATTACAATACTGTATAGTTGCAGTGACTATTCCACTCGTGAAATTAAAACCAATAGTGTTTAACTATACATATAATATGCCACAGTCAGGGCGGCATGTCGCAAGAACTTTATCACTTTTTCTATCCGATGTTTCTTACCTTTGCTACCTGCAGGCCAATCATAAGCTCCAACTCACATATCTTAGGAGTCTGTATGTATCCACTGCTGTGTGCAATAAACCACGTATGTATAATATAACCTTTTTCTACTCGCATTGTATAATTCTGTCGTTTGATATCTGCAACTCGTTGCATAATGATACTCATTACGTTACAGTTTTCATTATGATACAGGTTCTTGACATATCACAGAGAAGCTTACAAACCAAATATTGACTTCATGAATCATTGAGAACCTTTATGGTAAATGTTTCGTTCGACTGTGTACATTAAAATTGTATTTACTTTTATATTATCCTTCTCAGTTTTAATTTCTTTTATTATTAAAAATTTGTATCGTAAAATTTTACTTAAAATAAATTGAATCGTAATTTCACTTTGATCTTATTTGACTAGCACAGTGGTAGTTATTGGAGAGAACATTTGACTAAGGTTAAGATCGGAACGCAAGTCATTTTGGGTTATAAGTTGCTGCCGTGTGGTTCTCCTTAAAAAAAAGTCTAGATCAAAATCTCTAGTGCATCAAAGGTGGATATGACATCTCCATAAATAAGAGAAAAAGCAAAAATGGTGACGTCGGAATTATTATCGCAACTTTTGTACTCCCTTGCAGGGGATCTGGTAAAACAAAGCCGCCTACGGTGGGTAGGGAGCTGTCCGCTAGGTGGACTTGGCTGAATCCTGCATGTCAAATGCCACGTAACGATTCAATTTAAAAGTTTAACTTATAAAAGGTACCATAAGTCGTAGAAAAAGTACCGTATGAAACTCGATGTAGTGGGTATTAATACTCTCGTGTGAAGTTTACGATACACGCTCGTTCCTCGCTCGTATCGTAATATCACACTCCTGAATTAACACGCATCATTACATCATCGTTTCATAATGTATTATTTTGATTTTAACATTGCTTTCAGTTATTTCCAATAGTAATAACATGACGAAATTTGGTGACGCGTCTGTCTACAAAATCAATGAAATAACTCGTGAAGCTCCAGAAAACACGGAGAAGAATATAAAGTATATTTGACATGAATATTTAGATGCATTTTTTAACAAATCCTTCATTGTATAAAGTCAGACAGATATTTTGCCGTTAATCGATTTTTCGAAAGGAAGGACCCACAAAATATTGATTCTGGATACACTATATGTCAGGGAATTTATTTTCTAAATTTAGCATCTGGATTTATCCACTTTTTCGTTGCCATTGGCCCGGGGCCCGGGAGTTTTTCTGCCGAAAATTCTCAGTTTTTCGCGCAGCATTACATGACTTTCTACCGCTGTAGCGGCTAGCGGGAAAGTAAAAAAAAACAAATTTATAATACGTTTAAAATCTGTGTTGAGCAATTCAGCAATTCATTACATTTATGTTTCTTTTTCTGAAACTGCTCAGGAAAGCAAACAATTCCGTTTCGTAACTAATGATGTAGTAGTGAATTACGTAACCAGTTTTCTGCACACATACTTGAATGGCCTTATCTTTCCTCCTGGGAAGACTCGTTAAACTGGAAGTGGATGGAGCTTTATAGACAATAAGATACCGGCACGCGATATGAATTTTTAAGAGCTTCTTCTGCCGCCTCCCTGAATGGAGGGATGGTTTTAAACTTGCGTAACATTGTTTCCATTGAACAGTGAATGGAAAATGTATTATAAATTCGGAATGAAGAAAGTGGTAGTTAAGTGGTGCTAAATCAGCACATACTTTCTCGCCCTTAGTAAAGGTTACCTAATACTATTTATTCCGAAATTTCTCTCTGAATTCATAGTTCTCTTTCATCGTTTTTATTTATTTCATTACAAATTGTAGAACATTAGGTGCGGGTCCCTCCGTCTGTGGTCAGCAAACTCAAAAGGCCTTCCGCGACACAGGAAAGACGAGGGACAAAGTACCACGGCGGAACTCGAACCCTCCACCCTTCAGCCCGGCGCTGAGTCTGCACAAGCTCTAGCCACCTCCGCCGTCCAAGTGGGCGACAATATAAATGCGTTTCATACGGCTACATCATGTCCCAACAATGAGACGTGATTCACAGAACTAGAGGCGGTGTCTCGCCGGGCGGAATGCTATTGTCGCATTGCAATCTCATATTTCATGAAGGCTAGCAATATTTTATATTACTTCTAAATCGTGTTTCTTAAAAGATAGAAACCGAATTGGACTAATTTCGGTTAAGATTTCCGGATTGCTTGACAGTCGCAACACGGCCAAAAAATATTGAATATCAAATAACAATTTTAACAATTTCTAAAAGATTAATTTGTAAACATATAACAAAATCTCAAATGTAAAAAAACAACAACAAAGAAAAATGAAATATTACACAAATTCTAACTTACGTAGCATCGAACAACCTACAAGCATTTCTCAAATTACGTTCAAGAAGCGTAGTCAATTCGAAGCGGTATGTTTGACGCCAAATTACACAAAAAATATTAACATTTTAGAAAAATTGAACAAGACATTATTTGAAGATCTGTTTTTGATGAACACATTTCATTACGAAACTAGTAATGCTAAAACAGCACGTGCTTTCTCGCCATTAGTTATGGTTATAAGACTACACCACAATTTCTCTCTGTATTAACAGATGTCATCGTTTTTTGTAAAACTCATTTGAATTCATAGAACATTTGGTGCGAAAATTAAATAGTTGCAAACAGTAGATTTTTATTTAAAACTTTAAATGAAAAAGCGCGAGAAAATAAAAATATATTTCTGGCATTGAATTCATTGTATAAGGTATGTCGTGTATTCACGGACATATAGTAGTAACATATAAAAGTTATTATTAAACGCTATGATTTTTCTGTCTGTCAGTCTGTCCGTCTGTTTGTCTGCCCGTCTGTCTGTCTGTCTGACTGTCTGTCCGTCTATACGTCCGTCTGTTCGTCTGTCTGTCTAACCGTCTGTCTGCCTGTCCGTCTGTCTGTCCGTCTGTCTGACCGTCTGTCCGTCTGTCTGCTCGTTTGTCTGTCCGTCAGTCCGTCTGTTTGTCTGTCTGTCCGTCTGTCTGTCCGTCTGTCTGTCTGTCTGTCCGTCTGTCTGTCCGTTTATCTGTCCGTCAGTCCGTCTGTTCGTCTGCTGCCGTGTGTGAACACCACTAGTCTAAACAATGCATAGGATTTTGTTCAAATTTAAGAAACCCTCGTCCATTTGGCTCGAGTCGAAGCTCTGAAATTTTGAAAAACATTCTTTAAATTTGGGGGTACTTTACATAAAGTCCCCGGACAGCGAAAATCCATGTTTTGTGGTCCTTTGATACCGAAAAATCGATTGACGACGAAGCGTCAGTCCGTCCGTCTGTGAACAACGCTAGCGGCTAAACCGTTCTGCCTATTTTCTCAAAAACTGACATTCCTCTATCAATCTGGCTGATGTAGCGGCCTCTGAAATTTGAAATAGGATATTAAAACATCCTATTACTAGAGGGATATTTACATAAAACTCCTGGAATATTTTCAAACTTTTCAAAAAAAAGTCCGATTGTTTTTTTTACTAAAATAAACTAACTAAAATAAATTAAAATATTAAAGATAGAGATTTTTCCATTAATGAAATCTGTTTCATAAAGATATATTTTCAATGTATATCTCTCAATATACAGATGTTCAATTTACAATGTATAGATTGTCATATACAACTTTTCGAAAATTTGAATATTTTTCGCGTAATTTTGCGTCAATTATAGGGAATTTTTAATTTTTTGTTATTTACGTTGGTAAACACGCACTTAGCCCATTAGCAACCAACGATCTAAACAACGCTTAAAGAACGTGTCCATAGCAACAGCCATTAAAATGCTCGAGAGTCCATTAAAAATATTTTAACTTTAATTTTAGATTCAATCAGTGCTCATAAATCTTGAGATAAATATGACTTTAACACAAAACACAATTTTTGGGAATAAATGTAAACAATTGTCAGAGGAATAATACCCAGTAGTCTCTTGTATATTGTTCACGGTCAAGTCTGCAAGTTCTCATCCCCGGCAAGCACCAAATACTCCAGAAACAAGAATGACCTTCAAAAGCAGCTATATGTGATCGTCAGCGTCTTGTAAGAAGTTAGTTACTTGCTATTCTGATTTGATAGGCTAGTAATTAGCTTAGATGTTTTCTTTAAATATTCAATAACTTTATAATAGTATATTCAAATAAAATTTAAATAATTAGTCTTCAGTATTTACTATTATTTCAAATTATAGGGAATGAATAACTTACGTGGATACTCAGTCTTAAATGTATTTTTAAACATTTTTTTTAAGCATACTAAAGTATGACTAGAGACTAGTTGGTTTTAATGTTTTTTATCGTTCGTTCAAAAATGCTAGAATAATCTCTTCGTTAATGCCTCGAACATTCCTTTTCGTTCGTCAATCACAAAATAAATCATAAGCTTTGTAAAGATTTAGAAGGCATCAAACTATATCTTGCATCGTCCGCTTCCTCCAGAACAACATTGCACGAACATATCTGCTGATACTTCGAAATTCCCGGATTTTTTCTCAATCAGCTTGCATTACCAGAAAAAGCATTCAACTGTTTGATCACAAGCAAAGTAACCAGTACAATCAACCCTTACTACAGAAAACCGAGAGTAATTACAATGCTTTCTCAACTCAAGAAGGTTAAAAAGTTTATTTTCAATAAGCGATAAACTAGAAATAACAAAAAACATTGTATGTGACTCGTTCTCTATTAGTCTTTAAGGACTCAGCCGGAAGGTTAACTACTCGGCTCCGTTATCGCTCCGCCTTGCAGTTAGACTCCCGGCTTCGTCCTTAAATACCTTAGAGGATTCGTAACATAAATAACTATTATTTAAAGGCTTTTTCTCAAAAACATCCATGGTTTTTGATAAAAATTATGTTGGGTAGTCTGAAGGACGTTTGAGAGAATGGGATAGGTATCACATTGGTTGAAAACCCTGATTTTTCGAAAAAAAATCAAACTTTTTTCGGACCTTTCTGCCACTACAATTATGAAGATACATTTTTTTGTTAATGAAATGTGTTCGTGAAACAACATCGAAAAATAGTAATGTTCAATTTTTCAAGAACATGAGAACTTTTGGCGAAATTTTGTGTCACACAGGCAATTTTTAGTTTCTTTAAACCATACAAACATTTTTTTATTAAATTTAGCCCTTAGAAAGCGTAAGGGACGCTTAAGAGAATGGTGCAAGTCCCATGCTCGTTGAAAACTCTAATTTTCCGCAAATTGCAAAAGATCAAATTTTTTCGGCGTCTTACTGCAACTAAAATATTAAAGATAAAGATTTTTCCCTTGGTGAAATCTGTTCCTTATATGGATATTGAAATAGGGTCATGTAGATTTTTTCGAAAATTTGACGTTTTGATGAAGTTTAAGATAATGGTGCAGATCTCGTTTTTGTTGAAAAGCCAGATTTGTCGAAAATTGAAAAAATTGGATCATTTTTGGACGTCTTCTTACAACTACAATTACGAAGTTAAATTTTTACTTACTTACTCCGTATACACACGTATACACGGAGTAATAAACTTAGTAAAGGGAAAGTTAAGTAGTGCGGCACGAAAAACGGCGAATTTTCGGCAGAAAAAATATTCCTTGCCGGGACGTGCCTACGACAAAGTGGATAAAACCAGTTGCTAAATTAAGAGAAAAAATCCCCTAACATGTGGTGTAGCTAGAATCCCTTTTTTATGGGTTCTTGACTAAGGTCGTGTACATTTTTTGAACATTTTAGTAGTTTTCGCTCAATATTGCCTGCAATTTGTGCTGCTTTAAAATATTACAAAAACAAGATTTTCTCAAAAAATGCTCAAAACGTTTTTTTAATTTTTTGATAAGAATAGTGCTTAATGCACTCTATGAGATGCCATAAACGCCGTATTGCTATATTCTTTTTTTTCAAAGATGCAAACATTTAATTTTTTACTTATCTTTCACGTCGTAAATATTTATATTAGCAGCGATTTGTTCACATTATGGTATTAACTAGTGCATGTGCTTTAAATAATGTCAAGTAAAGTTTTTCGAGAACTCAACCGTTTTCTGTGAAAACTAGCTCAGAATTCCGCATTTTTAGAAACGCTCAAACGCCATTTTCTCATAAATTCTTTAAATTTTTTCTTCAAACTTTTGTAACGGATAGTGTTAATTGCACTCTTTAATAAAACGTAAAGCTTGATTTAGGGTAATTTTGCTTTTTCAAAAAATTGCACAAATGTTTTTTTTTTAGATCTCTCACTCTGTTAATATGCATATTTCCAGCAATTTGTATACACTATTGTATCTGTGAATGAATGTGAGTTTAATGACTTGAAATGAAGTGTTTCGAAAAATCAAAACTGTTCTGTGAAAAAGAGTTTCCTATTTCGCATTTTTAGTAGCACTTAAACGTAATTTTTTTAAAGACGGCTCCAAATTTTTCAAACATAATTGCAATTTAGGACGAGGTTTTACTGTTCTTTAATATTCCAAAATTAATATTTTCGTTCTATCATTAGGATACCGAAAAATTAAGAAAATGTCAAAAAATATACTTTAGGCGGAGATAGATGGCAGCTGACAAGAGTATGTAGCAATTCCGAATAGCTAGCCCAGACCCAAGGAAATAGAAAACTAATTCCGGAAAGTCTGTGCCATTCTGTAGCACCACCAGTTTCATAATGAAATATGTTCTTCACAAACGGATTTTCAATTAATATCAGGTTCAATTTTTCGAAAATAAGAGTATTTTTTGCGGAATTGTGTGTTGAACAGGGGCAATTTTATTTTATAAACCATTGTTATTATAAACGACACAAAATTTCTCGATTAAACTTTGACCGCAGATAGCGTAAAGGACGCTTAAGAGAACGATGCAGATCTTATGTTCGTTGATATCCGTGATTTTTCGAAAATTGCAAAAATTCAATTGTGCAGTTTTGATATTTTTTCTTAATGAAATGTGTTCATCAAAAACAGATTTTCAAATAAAGTCATTTTTAATTTTTCTATAATATGAATATTCTTTGTGTAATTTGGGACAAAACATAGTCGTCTGTTTCCAATTTTCCACGCTTTGTGAACATAATTCGAGAAGTGGTTGTATGCTATTGCTATTCTTATGAAAGAAAAATTGATGGAAATTAATTCATTTTTAAATTAGAACAAACACACTTCTTTACTTCAAGGAATTTTGTTCGCTGGTTATGGTATATTTCATTTATGAAAGATAGAAATGATAACTGTTCCGACTATCGAAAGAAACGTAGGTTTGCATCACAGTCACTTCGTTTGAATTGGTTGCATTTGTATTATATTAGCATTATTTCTAATAATTTACATGAAAGCAAAATAAAAAAATTAGTACCATAAATTTCTACTAAATTGTTGACGTTAATTTTATATCACCGCCGTACGCTGCCTTAGGAAACAATGTTGTGATGGTTATTTGACAATTTTATTGTGACAGGCGACAAGATAAGATAATGAAATGTGAAATTCTTTGAATTCTTCTTTTTGTTGAGCATTGACATGAAACCATTTTGAGGCTTTGTTTGATTTATTTATATTTGTTAAAAACAGAAAAAATGATTATGCGTTATAAAATGTACATACCAAACAAACCGTCCAGAGTTGCTTTAAAGAATCTCTGGCAACAACGCGTTGTAGCGTAAGCCACCACCCACTGCCGCCGTCGTCGTCGTCGTCGTCGTCGTCGCCGCCACCGCCGCCGGCTTGCGATACACAGAAATACTCTGAGACTTGATGGAAGATGGATGCTACTACGAAATTTATAATTTGTATATTATTTTATATTTCTTGGTTCGTTTCTTACATTCGTTTTCGTACAATCGAACTTTTCACAGACTCTGGTCTATAACAATCATTGAAATGAAAACACTGAATCCCATTATTATTTTAAAATTACAATTTTTATTTCCAAACCATTCTTTGTTGAGCGACGTTTTGAGGATGAATTTTTCAGGATCTTCATTTTTGAGGATGAATGAGTTACTACTGTGAAACTCTTATTACAAAATGAAAATTTTGAAAGATCTACGGTGATGATTGAGATGTGTTAATTTGAAGAGAAATTGTAGAATAAATAGTATTACGTAACCATAACTAATGGCGAGAAAGGATGTGCTGTTTTAGCACCACTAATTTAAATATCATGGAAAAGAGTCCATGAAAAGCTTTGCTATAGAATGTTGGCATATAATATGCCTGAACAATATTACAATGTATGATACGCTTGCCGGTTCACTTTCCCTTGTGAATTTTACTGAAATTTTGAAATATAGCTTCAAGTGCAGTTAAAATGCACCAAACTCACAGCTTGGCTTTATTTTTAAAATATACTGAAGCAAAAATGTTTCTGCATTAATCCTGTAACGCAGGTTCATTATTTGGGACAAAAGCAATTGGTGTATTAAATGCGGATATGCGCGGAATACGCGATATAAGCTGATGGAGGAAGAGCCCCCCTTCGCCGCTACCACCCGGGCGGTCCGTCACCCACGCTCGCGCCCGCGCCCGCGCCCGCGCCCGCGCCCGCGCCCGCGCCCACCCTTAACCCTTAGTTACTCGCACTGGCGTACTTTGTACGCCACTGGAACTGTTATCACCGTAGGTGCCAGATAACATCAGCGCGCCTTCTGACATTTGACCTAACCTCGCAGGAGGCATTCAGCTACATCCTCCTCGACACTCAGTTGCCTAAGATTTTGTGTATTGGCTATACGATTGTATTTCCCTTGGAAAGCGTTCGTTGGCGTACTTTCTACGCTGCGCGGGTACCAATGTGAGTTTTCATTTTCTTTTAATAATCGCAGGGTTTTTATTTATAGAGACGTAATTAAATTAATTTATTTTGTTTTACATTACGAACAGTACAGAGATATATAATTTATCGGAAAATAACACTGGTCATCACTAATTTTCTTGCTAAACAATTTAAAGCCATTTTAGGGCATGTTTAATGCACAGATTCCAAATATGGCATTGGTTTTGGTAGATTGGCTCTAGTTTTTGAGATAATGAAAATCGCATCGAAAAATATTATTTTATTTTATTGAGTACAGGCTATTCGTAAATTGCATAAAACGTGATAAACTAAATGTTACTAGCTATATCTATTTACACAAAATTAACTCTTGAAATATTTAATATTAATATAGTCAATATATTTATATTTACATCCTGCAAAGAATAACAAAACATTGTATGATATCCTTTTATGCGGCAAATCAAGGCAATCACGTTGATAGCTCCAGTAGAAAGTCTGCCATTTTGTCTATCCCATCTGACCTGATATCTAACTTTCATTACCGTTATTTCTTGATGGAACCGCTCGCTTTGTTCCTCACAAATATTACAAAGATTTTCTGGAAATTTGTGGAGATTGTTATGGAGATAGTGTACCTTAATGCTCATAGTTGCACTCAAAATTTGAAAGCAAGTCTGGCACCCGTTTTGGATAATTTTCTGCGTTATGATTACCGAAAAAGTTCTTGACAACTTCGACAAAGTCTGTACCTATAACCAGTAAAGTGTTATTTTCGCTTCCAGAGTCAGACATTTCTTTTAGTCTGGATGCTAAAAGTTCAGCTTTTTTTTTGCCAAACTGAGGTCACGTATTAAATCACTGAGCTCATCATGGTATAAGTGTTCTTTTGTAACTTCCATCGTATTCAATGCCACTGCTAACTCTTGAATTTCACCCCTGAAGCTGTATATCCTCACCATCAGACAGGACATCCAGTGAATCTGGTGAATATCAGGTCCATGTAGCACAGGTCGCTTTGCTGATTGCAAATCAGGGTACTCCCTGTTCTTTTTCTTGTAACGATTGAAGGCTTTTATGTTTACAGAACAAAAATAACAATCATAATGATTTTAAGGCTGTCGCCATACCCTCAGTACACCAAATTTTAAACTCTTCCGTTTTCCACTGACAAAGACGCAAAGACTCCACGAAGGTTTTGCATACCACATCAGGAGCCTATGATGTATCTTGATCACCCAGTTTCATACCAAATTTTTTTCATATATTTCTCTACAAAGTTTGTAATATTTTTCTGTTTTTGTAGCGTAAATTCCCCACAAATTCCCCACAACACTGAACATGTTTTCATTGTCAATGACAAGGTTACGAAGTGGAATAAAACATTGGTTTTCAGCAAATTTACAAAAACTGGAAGTTGTGATGATCAAGAATAATCACTAACAAAATTAAGACATGTCTGTCTCATTTGCGGAAGAGCAAAAACCGCACTACTGCAATTATTACTGCACTTACTACATACATTAAAGTCGTTCAAACAAAGTCTTCCTGAAGAACTCATTATTTTGTAACAAAAGAAAATGTATTAATAAAACGAAGCTCAATTAAAGTATCCTGAAAATAATGCTATACTCAATACTTAAAATGAAAATGAGAAAGTGGATAAAAAGTGTTTGTATAAAGATAGATGATAGTGTTTGCATTAGATGCTGTGAGTTTTGTGATACTATCATTCATTACAATGTTCATAGCACAAAAACTAGAGCCAATTCAACAAAACTAATGTCATCTGGATTCAGCGTACCCGATTTACTGTAAATTAGTTGCAAAATCCCGGGCAAGTGAAAAAAAACGTTTTTTTGTTGAGCAGTGTAATTATTACATATTACAAAATAATTATTACATGACGAATCGTCAGAAGACGAGATTTGCGATGCTGCAAGTGTTTCTGGGGGAGATGTAGTGGCCGAGACTGAACATGACACGTGATCTGAGCTTGATTTTGCTAGTGATTATTCAAGCAGCGATTTAGAATATAGAGATGTTTTCATTGTCAATGACAAGGTTACGAAGTGGAATAAAACACTGGTTTTCAGCAAATTTACAAAAACTGGAAGTTGTGATGATCAAGAATAATCACTAACAAAATTAAGAAATGTCTGTCTCATTTGCGGAAGAGCAAAAACCGCACTACTGCAATTATTACTGCACTTACTACAAACTGGTGCAACAAATTTGCATGCAACGAACATATTCTTCAAATGCAAAAAGTCATCAAATGCAAAAATTGTTCTGAAGCTTAATACGCTATATTTATAATCATATTATTTAAGAAAAATTGTAATACGTATGTATATCAAATGAAACTAAATAACAATTATATCCAAATATTATTCAGGCATCACAAACCTCATTTTCCTATCAAAATGAGCTTGGCGTACAAAGTACGCCGCGCGGGTACTTGTGTGACAAAACATAGCGCGAGTAACTAAGGGGTAAGGCCCATTCACAATGCAAACATAAACATAAGCATGGCGTTAACATAAAAGTTAGAACTACGTCCATAAGCGGACTCATTCACAATGCCTTCGTATAAGCTTAACACATAAGACGTTAACTTAAAAGCTTGCAAGCTTCAAGCTTCTATGCTTATGGTTATGTAAGAAATAAGAAATGAACCAATCACAGTACGTTTAACTCAATATTGAGTATAGAAATAGGATCGAAGGCGATAGATCGAACAAAAGACTTGTTTTCCAAATTGCTTGGTTGGTTTTCGACGGTTTTCTGCGTTGTTCTGTAGCGTACGATCTTTTTGTCGTTTAGTTTTGTTGTAGTATTCATAGAAGTATCATTTAGTTTTAATTTTTATTGAAATTAAAATACCTAACGTAACCTAACCCAACCAATGGTCGCAAGGCCGAGACGCCGCTGGTAGGCCTTGGCTCGTAAGAGCTGTTGTGCCACAGTACATACGTTTCACAAAATTTCAATATATATAAAATATAGATTCTCACATCCAACCAATAGTAACTAGAATGACCCACAGAAAACAGAAAATCTTTGCGTACGCTTATGATGGACATTGTGAATACTTCAGTCTATCACTTATGTTAAAGTTTATGTCTATGCGTTATGCTTATGTTTACGTCTGCATTGTAAATGGGCCTTTAAAATTTCTTTTGTCGCCGCCTTCTGAGGGAGGGCGCGGCATCTACCGCAGACGTGGAGTGCGGTACTTGCTTTTTATTCAGTTCACATCGTCTTCTCATGGAGTGGTACTGAGCGAATATTAATGTTCCGCCGTCCACATCGTTACTCGGCTAGAGTCGCGCGGTGACGGGTGGTTGCGTGGTCGCCAATCGCCAGCATCTGATACAGCCGATTCATCGGTAGTCTGTCGGCGGTCTATTTCAACTCCCACCCACTTCGCTGGCACCTACTTGCCGCTGCTGCCGCGCCGCCGCTGCTGCCGGCGTATCCCGTGCCGCCGCTGCTGTCGCGGCTACCCTGCCATCGCCGCCGAGCCGGAGCAAAAGGATTGCCCGTTTCCTGCCCGCCTCGCCAAGGACGTCGAACCGGGTAGAATGAACTGTTACATCAGTGACATACTAGTAGTCGTCGTAGTAGTTTTGTTTAATTCTAAGCGAGCAGCGCATTGGCCATATAATTTAAACCTGACATTATAAAGCTATTAGAACCGAATTAATCTTTCTTATTGCAATGCATGTTTGCAATACATACTCCTTCCCGCAATCCCGCGAAGTTAGAAAGTGAGAGCAAAATTAATAATCCTTCCTTCACAAATGATAAGGGTGCGGACATTATTACAATACTAACAGCTGAGGTGAACGCGGAGTAAAATTATCAGGGAAAGACCATCGATGTATATTTCTAAGGGCGTCTGGTCGCAAATTGGAAAAACAAACGAGAGCGTTTTTCACTGCTTTTCAATATACGAATGTACTTCGTCATTGCTGCATCGAAACTACAGGATTAGTGGAGCCAGCTGTAACGAAATAAAAAATCTACCACCGAATTGGATCAGTTTCAAATTCATGTTTACATTTTTCCTTGGAATGGTACTTAGCTGACCTTCTACGACAATTTACGAACAGCAGGCGTTGGAAATGCTTCATCGCGTTGGCAAACGTTCAGGTCTTATTTAAATAACAAAACTACAAATTTAACGCACGCTAACACATTTACAGAGCCGCATCACCTCTTCGAAATTTAAAGATTGTTTTCGATTTCTCCAGAGAACGAATTATCCATCAATTATTGTTATTGTTACCCTAATGGGAACATGGTAACAATACGATGGTGAAATTATTGAATTTTTATCAAACTTAAAGCTATTAAAATATATGTAGCTCATGAAGAACAAACGGTCGTATAATGCAGATGCATCAATCGAAATATGAGACTCCGTGGGAAACGAATTTGCAGATTGCTATGCTACAGATCTCATGACAGTGATATTCAATCACGCCCACAGTCTTTTGCATATCAATGAATAGGCAAATTTGGGAGCTATAATAATAATATACAAATTATAAGTTATGTCGTTTCACAAATGGTAAGTGTGATTTAATGTGAAATATGTAAACATTTTGTTGAGAAATATTTCCTTTGGGGAGGGGGGGAAAGGCGAAATCAGATGTCACCACCCAGAAAGGACGGAAGAAGTATTGCCTGCTTGAACTGCAATCAGAAGAATCTTGCTGTGACATTGGATTAAGAAAATAAGAAAAAAAGAGGACGAAATGATAAAAAGTGCTGGAAGAAGAGGAAAATATATGATAATGAGTTTTGCCTCGTTGCTAATTGAACACTATCCTGAGAACGCTTATGTGTACGTCCGCGCATGTGTAATTGGAGTTTCAATTGAGCTCAGCGCATCCGCCGTCCCAGTGGTCTCGTAGGGGGCGAAGCGTCTTCCTTCGATTTACGAACAACAGGCGCGCGGAAGTGCGTCGTTGCACGCTTGCCGAACTGCGGCGAAATTGAGGCGAAATTGACGTCTGGCAGGCGGAGCGCTGCGCCGCGCCGCGCCGCGGCGGGCTGCTGTTTTTACGATCGGATTAGGCGGCACTTTATCGCTGAGCCTAAACGACCCCCTCCTCCTCCTCCTCCCCTTGGTCCTCGTCTTCCCCCTCGTCCTCCATCTTCTCTTCATCCTCATCCGTCTCCCAGGCGTGAGTGGGTGTGTATGGCGCGGGTAAGGCGGGATGCAGCGATCGGATCGGATAAGATCGGATTGGGGTGGAGGGGAGCATGGTGGAGCAGGGATAGCGGAGGGAGGGGGCTGCGGAGCTAGGCATCGAACGGGGCTGGACGGAACTGAGGGGGGCCCGACAGGAGGCGATGGGACGAGACGGGATGGGAGTGGACGGGGTGATACGTGACGGAGCTGGACGAGACACGGACGTGACGGAGCTGGACGAGACACGGACGTGACGTGTCCGAAGCAGGTGGTTGTGGGTCTGTGCGGGCCAGAGGATGAGCCGGGCCAGGGCGTAGGACGGGGTGGGAGGAGAGGGGATGGCGCGAGTCGTCCGGGAAGAGAGGACATGATCCGCCTTGAGCTGTCCTTTCGATGAGACCGTCGCCAAGCAGCCGCCACAGCCGTCGGTTCATTTGATTCCGCCCTCAGCGCCCCACCTAATCCCACAGCAGAGAGCCCATTCCGATTGCTTTGGGGGCGGGCAGAAGGTTCGACCGGCGGTGCTCAGAATTTCGGAAAAGGGCGTTCTTCGAGGAGCACAGTGACACAGAAGGTGAGAAATAATTTCTTCTTTCTTCACTTCAACTGTTTGAAATAAAACTGTGTTTTATTTAAGGTTGATATAAATTTTGTCGAATGCTCGATAGTTGATAAATTATTTTAAAACGTATTAAGAGTTAAAATGTTCGTAAAATCTGTCTTTAGATTATTTTCATTGAATAAATTATGTTACTAGGTGGAATGGGAATATTTTATTTCAATTACGATTTTTTTATAATTATACAGTATTTATAGGTGCATTATGATAATAAAACACACATAATTTCAATATTCTACGTTATAATATAACACAATAATTATAAAAACAACATCAATACACTGTCATTCGTTTCCCATATTTGCACTGGCCATATTGTGCGTTGTTTATAGCATTGTTAATATTAATATCATAGTAACTTTTATTTTTTACGTTGAGTAACGTATACGTTTCAATTTCTTATTTTACTTCTAGTTTGTTGGTCACACATAGTTCCTGAATTTTGTAATATAAAATAAACGTAAAAAACAATTTAGGATATAAGTCACATCAGGATCACATTAGCCCCATCAGGAATACGACACTTCTTAGTTCACAAGTCCTGTTAGCCCTATTGGAACACTGAAGTTGTTCATTTTCTAGTTTTTAATAGGTCATGGCACTACGGTTATTTTTTGTTTCAAGATTAATAATATTCTATTTCGAAGATTCTCAAATATTTTCGTTTGCATTTGCCCTTGGTAGCACATGTGCAGTTCCGATGCCGTTTCGATGCCGTTACGTGCCGAATTCAGTCGAAATATGACTGGATGTATCCAAATTTATGGAAAATGGGACGATCGAAAGGAAAAGGGACCATGGCTAGAATGAACTGTTCCGAGCTCTCTCCGAGGAATGCGAACGGGAATGGGGAAGGACAGATCTCGCAACGCGCGGTCCCTACCTCATTTTTAAAGTAATTTGCTAACAGCCTACGTTAATTAATAAAACAACTCAATAAAGAATATTTCATTAACTCTTACTCAAACTTGCTTTCGTTCTTTTTCTTATTGATTGTCAAAATTTCGCCGGTTTCATTATTTAAGTCTAAGACGTTTTGATTACCAGACTTTTAAGTTGTTGAGTATACAATTGGCATTGTGCAGTACTGAACGGAATTTATGTCCTCTCAATAATTATACGCCTTCATTTGCTGATCTACTTTATCGTACTATATTAAACAAATCACATAACCTCTCGAAAATTTATGGCAATCTATGTTTGTTCACTTTCATTTACTTATTGCTTTTATCATAATCTTCAAAATAGCTTTAATATTGACAAGCGTTTTGAACATTTTCAAACCATTTTATCACATAGATGATGAGAATATGGCCTGAGTAAATTTTAAAGATAACTGCGTGAGAGATTCACAATGATGTCTAACCAATTATAAACCAATACTTAACTGATTGTACAATGACTATGTAAGTTTAGTACAAGTTTATTACACTTTTATCAGCAAATTTAACGTGATTCACAGAGCAAAAAGTCTCCAATGTTTGACTATGAATATTTAATTACAATGTGAATTTATGAATTTGTATGAGTAATTAAAACTAGTATGAATAACGACGAGTGTTTATTTCATTTCATTTGTGGGACTTCTCAAAGAGTAGTCGTCATTAATGTCTGTTCGCTAAGCGCCTATTAGCACTTCGAAGTTCGGTGCTCGAAGGTTGGTTTCACCGCGAACCTCAATAAATTTAATCTCATTCGCTTTGACTTTGATGTTTGAAGTCGTTTCATTCTGTCGCTGTGTACCAACAGTGGGAGAGTATTTCTTTGATGCTGGGTGACGTTTTGCGATTGTCACATTTCCGACCGTTACGGAGGGTGGAGCAGATTATCTGATGCAAAATAAAAATCTTGTAATCTCTCTTTGAGCTCCTTTCCTTGTTAGTTCTTAGACGTGGAATGGATGGATATTACTGTTCATTCTTCTGCTCAGGTTTGTCATTTATTTTGAATTTCCTTTTGGTTAATGTAAAATAGAATTTCCTTTTCTGTAACATTAACATTGAATTCATTAAATGGATGGGTCGAAAATATAGTGTTAATAATGCACATGCATATATGGCGCATGTTAATACATGCAACCAAACGTTTTTCACAAATTGTATTAAACTTTTAAATACTTTCGTATCCAGTTCTTTACCAATAATTTTTAAGCACTTTGGACAGCAAAAATACATTTTAAACCAATTTTTTTCCATTGAACTTTTCATTATTCACTTCATTGAAACATTTCGTCTTATCAATATTGGAAATACATAATTCATTTGTTCTCTGTAACTGAACTTGAGCATTTTCTCGTGAGCAATTTGTCACTGGAGTTAAATTTCACCAAATATTTCCTCTTTAACATTGTATTAATTAGAATAGAACTGATTACTTCAATTAGCGTTATATTGGGTAAAGGTTGTATTAAGTAAAGAATTCTGTCAAATCGTGGGAAATTTTCACTCCATTCATAGGCGGACGCGTGTTCAATAAAGCAGAATCAAAATCCATACCACTAATTAGTAGATTAGATAACCTCCGTGAGTAGTTGTTTGAATTTCATCAGGAAAATGCAGAAACAGCATCAACGTAGAGTATCGAGGACTCATTTCACCAGCCGTCAAATTCAATCAGGAAGATCCGTGGGCGTGTATTCAATGATACTCTAAAATAGGAACTTGTTTTTTTTTAATGATGGTCGGACGCAATCATACAGCCATGCAAGGCACATGGAATTTACGATCCTTCTGGGTCGCTTGAAGGACAAATTTTAACGTTAGTTGCCTCTGTCAAGACTCTGAAATTCTCTGGGTGGCTGCAACCGGTCGCACCTCCCCTGAGCTGCCGCGAACTCGTTTTCCATTCCGTACGAGTAATGGGCTGGCAGGAGGCGGCGCCGGAGACAAATGACGGCGGCTGACGGGGCCGCGCGTCAATGGCGAGGAGCGGCCTGGAGCTGTCCGCGCCCGATCTGTTGCTAGGCTGACACACTTACGGGACGGCGCCGCCTACGCACGCGCTACTCCTCATTCACCGCTCTCCACGTCACCTTGGACGCCGATGCCATCGCCACCGTCACGAAGCCATCACCCCTCAAACCCTAACACAACCGTCGCCTCCAGCTCCATCACTACGATCACAATCATCACAACAACAACCACGTTCACAGCTACTACCGGTGATAACCTCAGTATTTGTCAACATCAACATCGCTACCGCTCACACCACCATCGCCACAGCCACCACCACCGCCGCCATCACCGCCGCCATCACCACCACTTCTACCCCCACCACCATCACCACTACCGTCTCACATTATTATCACTACTTCTCACACCAATACTGCCCACAGCAACACCATCTACCATTAAACCCACCTACCTCCACAATCACC
>JAHLJT010005982.1:0-25086 GCA_031308135.1 Acheta domesticus
TTTTCGAAAAAGAGAGGAGATTGATGATGGCGGAAGAGGCGCCTCGAACAAACCCTAAGCATCTGATCCGCTGCGAGCGCTGCAGGTTTCTATCTGTCGTGGCTGTCAAAGAAGTTGACGACCGCAACGGACTTAGAGAGGCTCGCCAGCGGCGCGCTGACGTCAGCACGGCCACGCGGAAACCTCCGCAGGCACGGTGGAGCGGAACAGCGTTATCAACAAGAGCACGGAGAGGGGCGACCCGCCTCCCTTCCTTGCCCGAGATTCGGCGCTGGAAGGGAGGAGTGGGCCGAACTGATAAGCGGCGCGCTGGACGCGCGCGGCCTCAGAGCGAGAGTCAAAACGTCCGTTAAGCTGGCAAAGCCATTTTCAAAAAACACATTTTCTCTATACCCAGAATTTTGTGCTATTTTTGTGCTTTCCAAATATCCAAAAATTAATTTTTTTGCTCCAACGGTTTTTCCAAAAATGGGTGGCTTTGCTGGCTTAATGTTAAGCTGGCAAAGCCAATTAGCCAAAACAAATTTTCTTTATACACAAAATATTGTGCTATTTTTGTGCTTTTCAAATATATAAACATTAATTTTTTTGCTCTTACCGTTTTTCGAAAATTTAGAAAAAACGAATTTTCGAAATGCCCGGCAGGCGCAACAACTACGCGTAAGAAAACTACTCGTAGAAAAAAAACTATCCATCAAAATTAGATTTTCTTGACACAAAAATAACCACAAAACAATTCTCTATACAACAATGTTGTTTCGAAATATTCAACATTTAATATTCCCTATAAATAATAATAATTCTTTACACTACTGTCAAGAAACAACACAATTCAAGTCATACAATTCCTCATAAAAACTAAACTACTCAATATTTCGCAATGTCCTTTCCCAACAAACAGAACCAAACATTGTTCTAACAATGTACACACACGCTGATTTTTTTGCTCTCAACGTTTTTTGCAAAATTCAACAAAACCACTCACGAGTCACCCGCAACAACGCACTCTCGCAGGATAAGAAAATCACTCATCAAGGCAAAACTCTAATTCAAAATCAATTTATCCTCACATAACATCAACCACAATACAATACAATATACAACAATATTGTTTTTAACTTTTTTATTTTCGATACTATCGAAGAAAAAATTGTAAATCCTTTAACTGGGTACCCAAAAACACACCAATGGAGGCACATCAATCCTACTAAATACTAAAATACTCAACACATCGCATTGGCCTTCCCCAACAAACAAAATCAAACTTCATTCTAATAAACCACACTTACAATGATTTTTTTGCTCTAACCGTTTTTTGAAAAATTGAACAAAATGACACGTATGTGGCGCAAGATAGGGCAACTCCGCCAAGAACAAAAACAATCTTCGAAGGAAATATATCATTCAAAAATAAAATGTCTTATCACAGAATTAACAACAATACAATGCACTATGCAAAAGTATTGATTTCAAACTTTTGACTTTCGATACTATCTATAAAAAAATCTAAATCATTACACTGAAAATAAAAAAAAAGACGCATGGAGGCAAACAAATCCTAATAAATACTAAACTACTCAACCAATTGCATTGTCCATTTCCAAGAATAACAATTAAATGTTGTTCTAATAAACTACACCAACAATGATTTTTTTGCTCTCATGAATTTTTTGAAAATTAAATTCAACTTCGTATGAGTGCACGGGAGTGGCGCGACCTCCGGATAACAAAAGCGACGGAAGGAGGAACACATGTCCTAATAAATACTAAACTACTCGACCAATTGCATTGTCCTTTTCCAAGAATAACAATGAAATGTTGTTCTAATAAACTACACCAACAATGATTTTTTTGCTCTCATGGTTTTTTGAAAATAAAACTCAACTTCGTATGAGTGCACGGGAGTGGCGGGACCTCCGGATAACAAAAGCGACGGAAGGAGGAACACATGTCCTAATAAATACTAAACTACTCGACAAATTGCATTGTCCTTTTCCAAGAATAACAATGAAATGTTGTTCTAATAAACTACACCAACAATGATTTTTTTGCTCTCATTGTTCTTTTGAAAAAAAACTCAACTTCGTATGAGTGCACGGGAGTGGCGCGACCTCCGGATAACAAAAGCGACGGAAGGAGGAACACATGTCCTAATAAATACTAAACTACTCGACCAATTGCATTGTCCTTTTCCAAGAATAACAATGAAATGTTGTTCTAATAAACTACACCAACAATGATTTTTTTGCTCTCATTGTTCTTTTGAAAAAAAAACTCAACTTCGTATGAGTGCACGGGAGTGGCGCGACCTCCGGATAACAAAAGCGACGGAAGGAGGAACACATGTCCTAATAAATACTAAACTACTCGACCAATTGCATTGTCCTTTTCCAAGAATAACAATGAAATGTTGTTCTAATAAACTACACCAACAATGATTTTTTTGCTCTCATTGTTCTTTTGAAAAAAAAACTCAACTTCGTATGAGTGCACGGGAGTGGCGCGACCTCCGGATAACAAAAGCGACGGAAGGAGGAACACATGTCCTAATAAATACTAAACTACTCGACCAATTGCATTGTCCTTTTCCAAGAATAACAATGAAATGTTGTTCTAATAAACTACACCAACAATGATTTTTTTGCTCTCATTGTTTTTTGAAAAAAAACTCAACTTCGTATGAGTGCACGGGAGTGGCGCGACCTCCGGATAACAAAAGCGACGGAAGGAGGAACACATGTCCTAATAAATACTAAACTACTCGACCAATTGCATTGTCCTTTTCCAAGAATAACAATGAAATGTTGTTCTAATAAACTACACCAACAATGATTTTTTTGCTCTCATGTTTTTTGAAAAAAAAACTCAACTTCGTATGAGTGCACGGGAGTGGCGCGACCTCCGGATAACAAAAGCGACGGAAGGAGGAACACATGTCCTAATAAATACTAAACTACTCGACCAATTGCATTGTCCTTTTCCAAGAATAACAATGAAATGTTGTTCTAATAAACTACACCAACAATGATTTTTTTGCTCTCATTGTTCTTTTGAAAAAAAACTCAACTTCGTATGAGTGCACGGGAGTGGCGCGACCTCCGGATAACAAAAGCGACGGAAGGAGGAACACATGTCCTAATAAATACTAAACTACTCGACCAATTGCATTGTCCTTTTCCACGAATAACAATGAAATGTTGTTCTAATAAACTACACCAACAATGATTTTTTTGCTCTCATTGTTCTTTTGAAAAAAAAACTCAACTTCGTATGAGTGCACGGGAGTGGCGCGACCTCCGGATAACAAAAGCGACGGAAGGAGGAACACATGTCCTAATAAATACTAAACTACTCGACAAATTGCATTGTCCTTTTCCAAGAATAACAATGAAATGTTGTTCTAATAAACTACACCAACAATGATTTTTTTGCTCTCATTGTTCTTTTGAAAAAAAACTCAACTTCGTATGAGTGCACGGGAGTGGCGCGACCTCCGGATAACAAAAGCGACGGAAGGAGGAACACATGTCCTAATAAATACTAAACTACTCGACCAATTGCATTGTCCTTTTCCAAGAATAACAATGAAATGTTGTTCTAATAAACTACACCAACAATGATTTTTTTGCTCTCATTGTTCTTTTGAAAAAAAACTCAACTTCGTATGAGTGCACGGGAGTGGCGCGACCTCCGGATAACAAAAGCGACGGAAGGAGGAACACATGTCCTAATAAATACTAAACTACTCGACCAATTGCATTGTCCTTTTCCACGAATAACAATGAAATGTTGTTCTAATAAACTACACCAACAATGATTTTTTTGCTCTCATTGTTCTTTTGAAAAAAAAACTCAACTTCGTATGAGTGCACGGGAGTGGCGCGACCTCCGGATAACAAAAGCGACGGAAGGAGGAACACATGTCCTAATAAATACTAAACTACTCGACCAATTGCATTGTCCTTTTCCAAGAATAACAATGAAATGTTGTTCTAATAAACTACACCAACAATGATTTTTTTGCTCTCATTGTTCTTTTGAAAAAAAAACTCAACTTCGTATGAGTGCACGGGAGTGGCGCGACCTCCGGATAACAAAAGCGACGGAAGGAGGAACACATGTCCTAATAAATACTAAACTACTCGACCAATTGCATTGTCCTTTTCCAAGAATAACAATGAAATGTTGTTCTAATAAACTACACCAACAATGATTTTTTTGCTCTCATTGTTCTTTTGAAAATAAAACTCAACTTCGTATGAGTGCACGGGAGTGGCGCGACCTCCGGATAACAAAAGCGACGGAAGGAGGAACACATGTCCTAATAAATACTAAACTACTCGACCAATTGCATTGTCCTTTTCCAAGAATAACAATGAAATGTTGTTCTAATAAACTACACCAACAATGATTTTTTTGCTCTCATGGTTTTTTGAAAATTAAACTCAACTTCGTATGAGTGCACGGGAGTGGCGCGACCTCCGGATAACAAAAGCGACGGAAGGAGGAACACATGTCCTAATAAATACTAAACTACTCGACCAATTGCATTGTCCTTTTCCAAGAATAACAATGAAATGTTGTTCTAATAAACTACACCAACAATGATTTTTTTGCTCTCATGGTTTTTTGAAAATTAAACTCAACTTCGTATGAGTGCACGGGAGTGGCGCGACCTCCGGATAACAAAAGCGACGGAAGGAGGAACACATGTCCTAATAAATACTAAACTACTCGACAAATTGCATTGTCCTTTTCCAAGAATAACAATGAAATGTTGTTCTAATAAACTACACCAACAATGATTTTTTTGCTCTCATCGTTCTTTTGAAAATTAAACTCAACTTCGTATGAGTGCACGGGAGTGGCGCGACCTCCGGATAACAAAAGCGACGGAAGGAGGAACACATGTCCTAATAAATACTAAACTACTCGACAAATTGCATTGTCCTTTTCCAAGAATAACAATGAAATGTTGTTCTAATAAACTACGCCAACAATGATTTTTTTGCTCTCATTGTTCTTTTGAAAATTAAACTCAACTTCGTATGAGTGCACGGGAGTGGCGGGACCTCCGGATAACAAAAGCGACGGAAGGAGGAACACATGTCCTAATAAATACTAAACTACTCGACAAATCGCATTGTCCTTTTCCAAGAATAACAACTAAATGTTGTTCTCATAATCTACACCAACAATAATTTTTTCGCTCTCACCGTGTTTTGTAAAATTAAACTCAACCAAGCATATGTGCTCCTTAATGGCACACCGTGCCAAATTACGAAGACACTATTCCAACCCAAAATATACTTCAAAATTCAGATGTCTTTACAAAGCATTAACATCATACATTGCACTACGCAACAGTATTGTTTTCAATTGTTTGACTTTCGATACTATGCTATATGCATAACAATCTAATTCGCTACACTGAGATTACAAAAATCCATCGATGGAAGCACATAAATCCTAATACATACCAAACTACTCCACAAATTGCATTTTCCTTTTTGCTACAGTAAGAAGGAAATAATTTTCTAATAAAGAACACCAACAATGATTTTTTTGCTCTCACCGGTGTTTGGAAAATTAAACTCGACCTCCCATGTGTGCACCGGAATGGCAAATAACAAAGACACTATTCCATATGAAATTATTTTTAAAAATTTAAGTGCTTTTCAAAAGCATCAACAACAATACAATGCACTACGCAACAGTATTGTTTTCAAGACTTCCGTGTTTTGTCTTCCGATACTATCCATAAAAAAAATTCTATTTTATTACACTGTGAATCCAAATACCCACGGATGGAAGCACATAAATCCTAATGAATACCGAAGTACCCCACAAATTGCGTTGTCCTTTTCCTACACTAAAACAAAATGCTATTCTAAGAAACTACACCAACAATGATTTTTTTTGCTCCCACCGTTTTTTTGGAAAATTGGCCTAACCACGTATGTGTGAACCGGAATTACGCGCCCCGCCGAATGACAGGAACACTAGTCCGAGCAAAAATATCTTTAAAATCGAAACCGAATTCGAAATGAAATTCGACAATTCACAGTGAAGGTCAGGAGTTCATAGCGAGTGTAATTGAGGCAGGTGATTCATCTACTGGTTACTACGACAAAAGGCATAGAAAGAGCAGCGGCATACATTGTGTTGGAGGTAACTAGCATTAAAACAATTCGTAAAGAAAATGTACACCGAATGAAATAAGTGCTGTCACGATTTTATGCGTAATTAGAAATGCTCTGTGATTTTACGTCCGTGAAAGGCAAGTGCGCACGTTAACGAAAATGCAGTCTATAATTAAAGAAAAGATAAATTTTCCTTGGGGAGAAAGTCACTTTGGATGTGAATGGAACATATGGAATACAGATGGAGGTGTAATTCAAAACGAAAAGTTTTGGTCGAGAGAGCATATTGTAGATTGGAGAACAAGAGATCTCATCCAAATGAGGATGTTAGGGAAAGAAGGCCGTCAAATAGTGTATTGACGAGAGGTGGATTGACAACAACTTTGTATTCAAAAAGTGCTGGCACCATAATGATATAATTGGCGTAACGGCAAATGTAAGTGTATCAGACTAATTGCAGTTCATGCTGGTTGAAATAATGGTTTCATTAACCGTTTAAATACTAACGGGGAAAAGTTTTTCCAGAGATTTCAACCCTGCCATACCAATGGGGTCTTTTTCGCTTGACCTCCAGAGGCGCGCGACAGATCTTATCTATCGCTTGCTGACGGGTGAAAAGCAGCTGCGCGGCGATTCTCACGTTTGGAGCTCCGGCCTACGTCATCCGGCAGGGATGTGTTGATGGAGGACTGTCTTCACGCGCGAAGACGGAACGTGGTCCACTGTGACATTTCATGCTTTTACAGTGCGCCGCAGTTCCAGAAACATAGGAGACCATTGAACCCCAGAAAATCTTCGTCGGGAGACGCCGCTCTAACAACTAAATAATATCACATAACACAGTAAGAACAGAAGACATGATTTCTGTATGTAGTTTATAACGGAATTTGTGTTAAGTATGGCATATACATATAACTTCCTCAAAATTTCTTCCGTAATATCTTATTTTAACTTCGTATGTAATAAAAATTTGTGCCAGAAAGATATTTTTCTACAGTAGCAGATAACAATAGGGTAAAATCAGTATATATCAGTGCAATAAATATATTGCTTTTATATTTAGTTATGTATTGTATTGTATTATTTGCAATTTCCTAATATTTTATTCTATTGGCATAAACCAATGACGTGGTTCCATATAAATATCTCTCCAGCCAATCAAAGCATATCTTAGGGTCTTGTACTTATAAGTAGCACTTCACTGTATACTATCTCGCGTCACACACCACGGTCATAACAAACTCTCCTCGGCCCACGTTTCTCACGGGAGATTGCAATCGTATTCTGCTAAGAGTTCTGATTGTGATTAAGTCGTGTGCTTTTTGAAGTAAAAATGGCTCGTCGAAAAATATCGCTAACAACTCGCGAAATTGAGTAAATTTTTTAAGTGTCAGTATATATACAGTTTACATACGTCTATGTCCAGTCTCGAAGATGATCCAAGCTAATTTACTTACACATTATTTTCAGCTGCGATCAAACTGTCCATTTTTAAACATTGATTCCGTTCAAGACCCTAAACCTCTACGATTTAGGTTTTCCCCACGGTGTACGAAAAGACTTCTTACGAATTTAAAATAAAATTAAAGAAAATAAAATATGTTTTTCATTTTTGGAATTGATTTTTATATTTTACTTTCGCAAACCACTTTAAAAAATCCTAAAAAATTACACTTTTCATAGTTTTATATAAATCCAATATCCTCAAAACCTACTTTAAAAATATTGAAAATATTTTTTCGAAACACAACTTTGGAATTATTTTTCATAAAGTATTGTGCACATCTTTTTACAAGTGGGAAATATTTTTTTAAAATTTTGAAACATTCTAAGTATATAGGCATTTTTAAAAATCAAATCGGAAAAATCCGTTTTGGCACGCAGAGAGAGTGGGAGTAAAGAATGAAAATTAGTAAGGAAAAAAATGAAGAGAATCATTGTTGTTATGCTGTGTAAAGAATATTTACATTTTGAAGGATACTTTGCTTCGAATAGTGTTCATAGTTATGTTTAATTTTCAAAAAAATGGTAAGAGCAAATAATTCATTGTTGGTGTAATTTATTAAAACAATATTCCATTATTATTCTTGGAAAACGACAATGCAATTTGACGAGCAGTTTAGTATTTATTAGGACATGTGTGCCTCCTTCCGTCTTCTTTGTTATACCGAGGTGCGCGCCATTCCGGTGCACAAATACGAGATTAAGTTTAATTTTCAAAAGAACGATGTGAGCAAAAAAATCATTGTTGGTGTAGTTTATTAGAACAACATTTACTTGTTATTCTTGAAAATGGACAATGCAATTGGTTGAGCAGTTTAGTATTTATTAGGACATGTGTTCCTCCTTTCGTCGCTTTTGTTATCCCGAGGTCCCGCCACTCCCGTGCACATATACGAGGTTGAGTTTATTTTCCAAAACTCCATGACAGCAAAAAAATCATTGTTGGTGTAGTTTATTAGAACAAAATTTCATTGTTATTCTTGGAAAAGGACAATGCGATTTGTCGAGTAGTTTAGTATTTATTAGGACATGTGTGCCTCCTTCCGTCGCTTTTGTTATCCCGAGGTCCCGCCACTCCCGTGCACTCATACGAAGTTGAGTTTAATTTTCAAAAGAACGATGAGAGCAAAAAAATCATTGTTGGTGTAGTTTATTAGAACAACATTTCATTGTTATTCTTGGAAAAGGACAATGCGATTTGTCGAGTAGTTTAGTATTTATTAGGACATGTGTTCCTCCTTCCGTCGCTTTTGTTATCCGGAGGTCGCGCCACTCCCGTGCACTCATACGAAGTTGAGTTTTTTTTCAAAAGAACAATGAGAGCAAAAAAATCATTGTTGGTGTAGTTTATTAGAACAACATTTCATTGTTATTCTTGGAAAAGGACAATGCAATTGGTCGAGTAGTTTAGTATTTATTAGGACATGTGTTCCTCCTTCCGTCGCTTTTGTTATCCGGAGGTCGCGCCACTCCCGTGCACTCATACGAAGTTGAGTTTTTTTTTCAAAAGAACATGAGAGCAAAAAAATCATTGTTGGTGTAGTTTATTAGAACAACATTTCATTGTTATTCTTGGAAAAGGACAATGCAATTTGTCGAGTAGTTTAGTATTTATTAGGACATGTGTTCCTCCTTCCGTCGCTTTTGTTATCCGGAGGTCGCGCCACTCCCGTGCACTCATACGAAGTTGAGTTTTTTTTTCAAAAGAACAATGAGAGCAAAAAAATCATTGTTGGTGTAGTTTATTAGAACAACATTTCATTGTTATTCTTGGAAAAGGACAATGCAATTGGTCGAGTAGTTTAGTATTTATTAGGACATGTGTTCCTCCTTCCGTCGCTTTTGTTATCCGGAGGTCGCGCCACTCCCGTGCACTCATACGAAGTTGAGTTTTTTTTCAAAAGAACAATGAGAGCAAAAAAATCATTGTTGGTGTAGTTTATTAGAACAACATTTCATTGTTATTCTTGGAAAAGGACAATGCAATTGGTCGAGTAGTTTAGTATTTATTAGGACATGTGTTCCTCCTTCCGTCGCTTTTGTTATCCGGAGGTCGCGCCACTCCCGTGCACTCATACGAAGTTGAGTTTTTTTTTCAAAAGAACAATGAGAGCAAAAAAATCATTGTTGGTGTAGTTTATTAGAACAACATTTCATTGTTATTCTTGGAAAAGGACAATGCAATTGGTCGAGTAGTTTAGTATTTATTAGGACATGTGTTCCTCCTTCCGTCGCTTTTGTTATCCGGAGGTCGCGCCACTCCCGTGCACTCATACGAAGTTGAGTTTTTTTCAAAAGAACAATGAGAGCAAAAAAATCATTGTTGGTGTAGTTTATTAGAACAACATTTCATTGTTATTCTTGGAAAAGGACAATGCAATTGGTCGAGTAGTTTAGTATTTATTAGGACATGTGTTCCTCCTTCCGTCGCTTTTGTTATCCGGAGGTCGCGCCACTCCCGTGCACTCATACGAAGTTGAGTTTTTTTTCAAAAGAACAATGAGAGCAAAAAAATCATTGTTGGTGTAGTTTATTAGAACAACATTTCATTGTTATTCTTGGAAAAGGACAATGCAATTTGTCGAGTAGTTTAGTATTTATTAGGACATGTGTTCCTCCTTCCGTCGCTTTTGTTATCCGGAGGTCGCGCCACTCCCGTGCACTCATACGAAGTTGAATTTAATTTTCCAAAAAATTCATGAGAGCAAAAAAATCATTGTTGGTGTAGTTTATTAGAACAACATTTATTTGTTATTCTTGGAGAAATGGACAATGCAATTGGTTGAGTAGTTTTAGTATTTATTAGGATTTGTTTGCCTCCATGCGTCTTTTTTTTTTATTTTCAGTGTAATAGTTTAGATTTTTTTATAGATAGTATCGAACGTCAAAAGTTTGAAATCAATACTTTTGCATAGTGCATTGTATTGTTGTTAATTCTGTGATAAGACATTTTATTTTTTTGAATGATATATTTCCTTCGAAGATTGTTTTTGTTTCTTGTGCGGAGGTTGCCCCTATCTTGCGCCACCATACGGTGTCATTTTGTTCAATTTTTCAAAAAACGGTTTAGAGCAAAAAATATCATTGTAAGTGTGGTTTATTAGAATGAAGTTTGATTTTGTTTGTTGGGGAAGGCCAATGCGATAGTTTTGAGTATTTTAGTATTTAGTAGGATTGATGTGCCTCCATTGGTGTGTTTTTTGTGGTACCCAGTTAAAGGATTTACAATTTTTTCTTCGATAGTATCGAAAATAAAAAAGTTAAAACAATATTGTTGTATATTGTATTGTATTGTGGTTGATGTTATGTGAGGATAAATTGATTTTGAATTAGAGTTTTGCCTTGATGAGTGATTTTTCTTATCCTGCGAGAGTGCGTTGTTGCGGGTGACTCGTGAGTGGTTTTGTTGAATTTGCAAAAAACGTTGAGAGCAAAAAAATCAGTCGTGTGTGTACATTGTTAGAACAATGTTTGGTTCTGGTTGTTGGGAAAGGACATTGCGAAATATTGAGTAGTTTAGTTTTTATGAGGAATTGTATGACTTGAATTGTGTTGTTTCTTGACAGTAGTGTAAAGAATTATTATTATTTATAGGGAATATTAAATGTTGAATATTTCGAAACAACATTGTTGTATAGAGAATTGTTTTGTGGTTATTTTTGTGTCAAGAAAATCTAATTTTTGATGGATAGTTTTTTTTCTACGAGTAGTTTTCTTACGCGTAGTTGTTGCGCCTGCCGGGCATTTCGAAAATTCGTTTTTTCTAAATTTTCGAAAAACGGTAAGAGCACAAAATTAATGTTTATATATTTGAAAAGCACAAAAATAGCACAATATTTTGTGTATAAAGAAATTTGTTTTGGCTAATTGGCTTTGCCAGCCCTTAACATTAAGCCAGCAAAGCCACCCATTTTTGGAAAAACCGTTTGGAGCAAAAAAATTAATTTTTGGATATTTGGAAAGCACAAAAATAGCACAAAAATTCTGGGTATATAGAGAAAATGTGTTTTTTGAAAATGGCTTTGCCAGCTTAACGGGAGCGTGAGTTCAAAGTGATAAAACCGTCTGTAAGCCTTGTATAGCGACACGGCAATTTCTTGGCAACGGAACTCTGATTATTCGTTTGGTTATTTTGCATTCTGCACGGGACTTCTTGTGGATTTTTGTTTGACCTGGCATTGTACCCTGTAATTCTATGGACGTAGCGAGTGGCTACGGGAAATAAATCTTGTTAATTTTTTCTCTTATTTTTCCTGACTTCCCGAGACACAACATGTTAGAGGCGGCTGCATCCACAGCGGGAAGAAAAGAGGAAAGGATCATGAATCTTTGGACTTCTTGTTATGCGGAGTACAGGAGAGAACGTGGGTTCGCACACCAGGTCACTGATTGAACTGGAGACCCAAAACTTACATTAGACGAAAAGTGGCTGCCTTGAGCAGTCAGTAAAAATCGGGTACGGTTTAGTAATGCCAACTAGCGATCGGAGGGACCCTTGTATCCTGCGGGGGAATGTCCTGAGGTCACTGTGGGTCGCAGTAACGAATGCCAGTAAATAACCCATAGTTTAAGCGTGATCTGTGAAGTCGAGCTTGCTTCCTGCGAATCTGCACTTAAAACCAATAAGCAAAATGGATAGAACAAGAAATGTAATGAATCTTACATGCCTTGTTCTACCAATGTCCAGTATCTGCTCAGAAATCGAGCTCATGTCACCTTGACATCTGATCTATCCCGCGGATGTTAGCCCCAGGGACCCAGAGCCGGTGGTAGCCCGAAGTCATCGTCAGAAATGTACCCGATATGAACTGAAGGAGGTGAAGTGGTGCTTTTACTACTCCAAAGCGAAATGTGAGGGCTCAGAAATAGAAGTTTGCAAGTTATGGAGAGAGCGGAACCCAGATTTGAGACCTACCCTAGATTCAAAAAAGCTTGCCAGTCAATGACGATACATACTCAGTAATGGAAAATTCACAGCAGAACAACTTGCAGGCATTCAGGGAAATGCGGAGTATGTTCTTCAATCGGACTATCCACTTCACGAACATTTAGAAACGCCTAATAACCCTGAAAACGATAGTCCTGTTAAAGATTTATCTCTTCTCAATGAATCTTCCGTCAGTTGTGAAAATTAATCTGGCTATGAATCACATGATGTAGGTTTGATGGTAAATCTCCTGCTACGCGAGATACAACGAGTTCGTATACTTCCATTCGAATCTCGTGCACTGTTGAGAATATACGATAATGCTAAAGCTAAGAGAGCGATAAAGACAGCTAATTCTGTCTTAATTTGAGGTGGTACAGGCCCTGATAGAGATTTCGATATTACTTAAATCAGTCACATCATGTATGCAACTGGATCTCTGGTATCCCAGATAATTTTGGAGCCAGCCAAGAACACCGACGGCCGACAGCCAGACGGAGTAAACAGCTCCGTACCCCATGGGCGAAAATAATTATCGGATAGCCGACACGGCGTGAAATATCACTCTTAGCCGAGGAATCTTCCAAATCAAGGCATGCTTCTATAGTTCAACAAAAAATACTCCATGTTAAGCAAAAATACCAAATTCAAAATTACATAAGGTTGCAAAGCTAAAAGAGAAAATCCAAACACGGGTTCAACGCATTAGACGTTACAAACGTAGAGTTTGAAACACTCGAAGAGATTCTATCGCAATTTGACTAAAAAACCTGGCAATATTGTCTCGTGCGAAAGATGACATCAAAATATTGTGGCCAGCAATCTGGGAAAAAAGCAGATTCTACAACTAAGATGGATCTTCGTCCCAGTCTGAAGTTTATGGTGCCTATGAACTGTGTTTACATATTCACAAATTATCGGAAGGATATCTGTTTCAAATAATCAAGAACATGGGAATCTGGAAATCCTCTGGGATTGATAAGTTGCAGAATTATGAGATTAATAAATTAGCAACATTAATAATATAACAAATGGCATATGGTAAATGTATTATTTGTAAAATTTTATTAAGTAATATGTAAATATGATAATGTTTATTTGATTGTTTCTTTTGTGTATTTGTAACTACCGAGAAAACTCTACCACCGAAAATATTCTATGTATTCCTAAGTATCAAAACATATTCTATTCCACAATATATATATATATATATATATATATATATATATATATATATAATAAATGTTTAGTATCCAAAATGATCGGCTGGATCCGCCCCCCGTTGAAGATAGCCACGCTGTGTGCGTCACCTTGTCGCCTCTGTGACACCGCATGTGGCGCTTGAGGGAGTACAGCCAGGGGAAGGTCTTGTTGCAGAGGGGGCAGCAGTGGCGCTGCGGGGAGTGGTTGCGCCGCTTGCCGCCAGGGAGCAGCAGCGCGGTCGGGTGGCGGCGCGGCGACTTCCTGGCGTGCGGTTGCTTCTTCTTGTGCGACGACTTCGTCCATCCGCTCGTCGACGCTCGCGACTGCAACCCACGCACAAGCAAAGGCCGTGTCAACGCTCGGGCCCGGAGGGCCAGGGCCCAAGGCCCCCATTGTTCTTAAAACGAAATATTTAATGCGTTAAAAAAATAAAATATAAAAACAGATAGTTGCTAAAATGCTCTAACAGCACGCAACACTCACGCAACACTCACCGTGCTGGATACTCGGATTGACTTGAAATTTCACCAGCTGATAGAACACCATGCAAAACCTATACACGCAAATTTTGAAGTGCTATGGAATATTATAAATAGTGTTTTATATGCATTTTGTATCAGGACCTTTCGTGACCTTCGCGCTTCCCGCAGCGGGCGAGCCGTTGCTTCAGCAGGGCTAGGAACGTTACGCGGCATCTATCAGCCGGTGTCAATTTCCAAGCGCATTCGTTCCATCTGAACCTGCAAAGTAAACACCCGTTTTTGTCACCCTGCCTGCCCTCCAAGTAACTTAGACCTTGCCGATAGGCCGATAGTGCGGGCGCGGTGTATGAGTAACGTCCGCGGAACCAGCAGCCAGCAGCGATTTCCGCCCTTCAACGGTCGGTAAGGTCAAGAAAGGTCCCAATAATAATTATCGCAAAAACTACTTGCAATGCTTCATAGCACGTAAAAATTTGTATGTAGGGGTTTTGAAAGGTGCTGAACAAGCTGGTAAAATCTCAAGTCAATCCGAGTATCCAGCGCGGTGAGTGTTGCGTGTAAGTCCACAAAAGTTAGTTTTGAGAAAATGACTAAAAACTGTTACTAGGGCACGCTAATCGGCTCAGAACAATGTAGAGGTGTCTGATTTAATAGGAAAATTAGTGCTTTCGGGAAGTATGTTTATCAGCATTGTAGTAGGCTTAATTTGGGTAATAATGAAATTTGGGTAAAATGAAAGTTCACCAATCGTTACTCATAAGGTCCATAACGGAAAATACTAGTACATGCAAGTAGACAATACACTGTCTAAATGCAAGACAGAATGGGTAAGGACTAATACTACCAATAAACGTAATGCTAATTATTCTTTTCCACATGTGCACATATTTTATTGCATACAGGTTACACTGTTTTAGGCTTATCAACTCAAAACCAGGTATTTATTACTCTGCATTGTTTTGTACAATGTTCTCGTAATAAGGTAACTTTTTATGCGGAATGTAGCGTAGGATTTTCTTGATAACTTAAACTTTTTCTTGCTTGAGTGCAATCAATGCATTATAGGATCGGCATTGAGGGAGGGCGATGTTATCAATGCAAAGTAGCTGCGATAAAATGAATGCCTAACTACACGTGTTCGTACAAGGAAGCGTAATTATACAAAGTATACAAAATGCACATTGTATATTCGTTATTGTATATTTCATTCTGTATTTTATTTTATTTTGTCATTCTGTACTTTATTTTAATTTAACAGCATTCATACAAATCCATGTCCTTAACGGTTCAGTTCGTGGAATTTCGATATAAGCAACCCGAACTCCGCCGTCCCCAGTACCCTTCCCGAGAATATCTGAACTCATGCAGGCGTAATTTCACATCCGTTACGAACCCAATAGTGGCGTAGAGTGACTCGCACGTTTGGGATGCTCAAAAATTATACACAAAAGGTCACTATCAAGTACTTCATCTAACAGGCGAATGCAACACAAGGCAGATACACTGGAACTACTTCCACGATCTCGATTGCTTACGACGGTGTAGGCGCTTCCCACAAAATCCCCTCAGCAGTCAGGACTGCCGATGACTTGAAAACCAATTATTCAATGGCTTAGCTTTAATTCTTATACGTGAATGGCAATGGGACCACTCGTTAATTTATACATTGCAGACTAAATAATATGTAATCTATTTAAGGGATAATTCAATTTCTTGGATATTAATTAAGAAATAGTAGACAGTCACTATTTCTACAGTTTGTGCCCATGACCAAGGGGGACTCCCGAGTGAGAAAGATAATTTACTGACCGCCTGAAGTGTGCTGCTCAGTGCACAAACGAGTTTCTTTCCGCAGTGGATTCTAGCGTAAAGCATCGGGTTTCCAGGGCAAGGGTGAAGAGGGGAGAGGGGAACCTCGCCATCTGCGCATGTGTCATTGCTCGTCGCAATCTCGCGGCAGACGCTACAAGCATTTTAGCTTCCACGCAGTCACAGGCCAGCTTCAACAACCCGCCGAATTCAATCATTGGAAATCAATTTAAAATTAATACAAAACGTGTTTCGCTCAACGGACCACTTGTAAGATTATCAATACAGTATTTAGGGTTCTTTGTTAATATTATGTACGGGGATGCTCAACATCTCAGCGCCCCCTGACGCTACGCCACTGGAACCCAATCATGCAACATACATGTAAATTCTTAATATTTAATAACATGTATTTTAATGTAATGTACTTCTATCATTAACGCAATTCTAACATTTGTCGTATATATCATCATTGTAGTGGCTTATGATGGGCTATTTCCTAATGGAGTACTTCTTTGTCTGACCCCTCACCTTCAACCTATTCAGCAAGGGAGGCCCCTACTGGTAGCTACACTACCACTTACATAGCTCTGAGGCTCATGGGGGTACTCAAGCGCCACCACCAACTGCAAGGTCGTGTACTCCCTAGGTGGAGTTGTCGTTGTTATTATTATTATTATTAATAATATTAATATTAAAATTATTATAATTATTGTTATTATTATTATTTTTATTATTTTTATTATTATTATCATGAAGAAAGTAACTCACCCAGGACTTGCTGGTGGTGCGCGACACCGATCGAGGCGTGGGGTCCTTGCGGCGCGGCTCCGCCCCCGGCCCGCCCCCCGCCCCCGCGTGCCCCCGGAAGTGGCTCTCGATCGTCCTCATGACCGACAGCACCTCGTCCAGCATGGGCTCGTCGTCCGACGCGCTCTCCGGCCGCCCCGCCTTCGCCTTCGCCGTCGCCCTCGCCCTCGCCCTCGCCTTCGCCTCCGCCGTCGCTTGGTTGGTTGGTGTTCCTAAAAGCATTGTCCTCGTTAAGTGTTGCGCTGGTTACATCCCGGTAGGTGGCCGTCTTTCTCAGCTAGGACGAGAGATCCGGCGCCGTCCTACGCGTCAGTTTGCGCGGAATTCCCCACGTCTAGGTATCTCCACCAGCGGGGCACCGTCCCAGCCGGGATCAGCTCTAATGTCCTGAGTGATCTCCCGGCGTGTGTGCCAATGTACACTTGGGATTTTATTTCTTGGCGTGTGGTAGCTTGTCTTCACGATGGAATATCTCACGACATTTCGCGTCTTTCTCGGTCGTGCCACTAGGTGTCGCATGATCGCCAGCACTGCTCTATACGATCGCGATCATGCGACGTCTAGTGGTGCGACGAAGAAATAAAAACCCAAGTATAGTGCGTGTGTGTGTAAGGGTGAGGGTGAACAAGGGAACACCGCACATGGTCCATGGCCCGTTTGTTAGGGTAGTGCTCCGGCATTTGCCTGGTGTTGATACGAGAAATCACTGAAAGCTACCGATCAGAGCAGTCGGTTGCTATAATTCTCCTCTTAGACACCAGCTGAATTCGATCTAGCTATCTAGCCCGCGTCTAATTCCACCACCGTCGAGATTTTAACTACAATCTGCCAGGCAAAGTCGCTTCATTGCCAAGTGTCTTGGAGAAACGGGAACAGTCTTTTATTCATTTTTGCGTCAAAAACAATAGCGATTGAAGAGTCAACGAAAGAAGATAGATTTCATTTGAAATCTTTTTCTTTCTTTGCAAGAGAAGTGATTGAAAGTTAGAAACTCCTCGATGTCAAAGCTTGGCTGGGTAATTTAAAAATATGTATAGGCAGTAAAAGCGTGAACTAAAGGCAGGGTCACCAGCAGAGTTTGAAAGTCGTCGAAAGTTGACAGTGAACGACTTAATCAGTTTCGAAAATATATGGAAATACTTATATTTCCTCTCACAAATAATACGGAATTACTTCCGTTCGTGGGTAATTTTCCGAGCATTACTACTTAACGACTATCTGCATCCTTGCATAACGTACTTTTACGTCCTACATATCTACTGCTACTCATTGCCAACCTTATTTCATTTTCGACCAACAATTTTAACATCATTTTTTCCGTTGATTCTTCAACTGCATGTGGTGTTTCGGAGGATGAGGAAAATCTATATTCGTTTCCCCAAAAGAAAAGCAAGGGATCATCTCAACATTTACCCTATCGATCAGAGGAAATTTGACAACTACTGTGATCGGCATGGGGAGGGGGGTATTGATCCAGAATTACTCTTATTATTACATTGTATTGAATTATCATGTAAGCCCTTGATACAAATACAGATGATGGGGAATCGTGGATGGCTAGTCAGTTAAGACCCAAGCTCATTAAATTGTTATTTTCTGTTACTTTTTTTAACAATTTAACATCCTAGTGCCTTAATTGACCCGCACTTGTAGGTCTTACATGCATTTATTATTATTATTATTATTATTATTATTATTATTATTACAAAAATTAATATTTAAGAGAACATACAGTATCAAAATCACAATATTACAAAAAAATCATTTTACACATGTATTGAATTATTTAAAAATTATTTAAAGTTTCTCTTCTGAAATGGATCTGTTGGGACTGGGAATTATTCGAACACAGAGTTCAAAAAAATATTCTACAATTTGATAACATCACATCAAAGCTTGTGATATGCCAGCGAAGTTCTGCTTGCGGCTAATGCAGTCCCATTTGGTTCACAACTAAAATGCGCCCTGAAGAAAGAGTATTAAAACACTTCATGGAAATACGAGAGAGAACAGTAGTTATGTCGGGCCCTGGTGGAGAACGTTGAAATCAAAATTAGTTGATTTAGTTGAGCCCCTAAAGAGAGACATTTCTAACAGTACAGTGTTCAGATATAAAAATTTTAAAAACATTTCAGTAATATAATATTCAGCGTCCAGCAAGAGCAGCAACAATATTTTTGTTAGGTTTTGGAAAATATTTTATTGCTTTTTCCTCGCGAAAACGTTTAGGTCCTGATTTTGAAACTTTATCAAGGCCGCAATACAGTTACGCAGTACAGTGCAGTACAGTTATGTTTCTAAAGAAACATGTAATAAAAACACACATGACAACATGAACGGACAACGACATTTCCCTGTCTCTTTCCCGATCATTCCTGGAATAAAACGGTGACTTTTTAGTGTAATTGTGGTATAATATAATTATATATCATATTGAATTTGTTGTAATTTTTGAAAGTTGCTCCTGTTTGTAGCACCAGAGCCCGCTCTAGTGGAGCTACTAAATCAGAACCAAATGTTGCAGCATTAAGCAATAAAAAAAATGCATTTTGTTGGCAAGGTAGCGTTATTACCAACTTTTTTTATTTATTATGGCACCAGCTTTCGACGACTTATCTATAATCATATCATCAGGGGGTCGAATTCTGGCTTCCGGACGATAGATCTGATGATGACAAAGCCGTTAGAAGCTATTAGAATAAATGAAAATGTGGGAAATGTTACTGTCTATTCAATTAATAGAACATTCGCCAAAATTCATTTATAAAATAATGGCGGACAGTCGAAGGTAGAAGGAAAGCTGATTAGCAAGGTATAGCAAAATAATAAATTATCAAAATACAAATTATTGACGTGACAATGCAGCGTTGATAGCCAGGGTTCCAGTGTAGCTTTTGCAGGATTGCCCACAAGTTAGTTGTTCTTGATTATCCAAAACAACCAGCAATTACATATCATCCAGACGAAATGTACAGGATCCAATTACTTGTCCGATGTTTCTTAATTTTTACCCTGCAGCACTGCATGGTATAGTCCAGAAATCTATGCAAAGGAAAAACGAATACACAATCTTTAAATCAATTGGGTGGTTTCCTTTGTGAATTTTCGCATAATCGTTTTTATATTTCCATATCGTATTGGAATAAAATAGCATACCAATAGGGTTAAAAATGTTTGAATGAATTGATTCTCTTTCTATTGTTGAATATGACTATTCGTTTAGTCTTTTTATCACTACAAAAGATAGAAATTCCCATAAATACGTAAATTTCGTCTTCCAATCATGTTTTGGTACCACATGAAACCTAAAGTCTCACACCAAGATGTGGAAGATTTTATTACTACATGAGATTCAAATTTTAGTTACATATCAGAAAATATTTTCTTTTTAACTAAGAATAAGGAATAATTCGTAGATACACGAGGGTTTGGGCAGAAGTCATGGCAACTATTTTTTTCTAAAATAAATGTTATCAGATCACACAATTTTATTTGTTGCATGAAAGAATGCTGTATTAATGTGTGTTCATAACAACAGATGACTCGATGAATGTTTCTATTAGCACAGAGAGCAATGTGGAATCAGTTGTCTGGCTGTCGCCGTGCTAAATGAATGTAACCCGAATCGAGCAGCACTCATACACTAAGACAGCTGTTCTCCACGGGATAAATGTCCGAAAGTGTCACAATGGAAGCCCATAGAATAATGCCCTTCCATACCGGTCAGCCGCAAGATACGCAGAAGAGTCTGCAAAGTTGCGCAATAGCCAGTGGTCAGCAATGCACGTGACGACCTGAGAGTGTGCAGATCAATGTGATGTGTGGTAATCGAGCATCTACCTAATCAGGCCTTTAGAACAGATATGTAATGCTTTTCGACTTTGTGAAGTCCTATTCTCTAAAATGCCTTAGAACATGAAACGAGTACGGTCAATTCAAATACTTAATAAATATGATAATTTCAATTTTTGTGTTGATGTATGTCCAAGCATTTAGTTTATACCTTGTCCTGTCATATGTGTATTTATTTCACATTTTCCACACGAGCTGCATTCTCACAAACAAATAGTTGCCATGACTTATGCCCCAACCCTCGAATTACAAATACAATACTATTTCTGCAAGTAGTAATTCTATCTGAAATTAAAAGCAACCTATTTTTTTCATTTTATATATTTGACATGTCAAAACGTATGTTATAATAATAAAGCTCGATTCAAGATTTTGAGTACGGATTTGAATTATTTTAACATAAAGCAAATTGCTTCGAATCGTCCAATAACACGTATGAGAAGTGCGCCAGACATTGGTCATCATAATTATTCGAAATCATTGTCCTTCGATATTGTCTATCCTACTTATCTTATTCTTCTTATGTCGTCTCCGTATTACAGTCAGGCTTCTAGTCCAAGAATTTGTTCATTGTAATTTCTTAAAAGAAAGTCATTTTTATCCAATTGCCAAGGTTATTTTCTCGTTCTCGCCATACTTGAAACCTGAAATTCAAATGAAATATTTGCACTTACAGTACATAAATGAAACTCTAATTGAAAACTAATACTGTGCAAATTCCTAACCCTGAATGTAATATGTATACATGGTGCCCTTGTTTGTGTTTACTATTAGTACGGTGTTTCTAGGCATCGTTGGTGACGTAGCGTTAATCATTTGTTTCGGAACTGACTCTGGAAGTGCACAGAAGCAACACCGCCTCTATAGTGCGATTTTTATATAGCTGCCCCTCAAGGCCCGTCTTAACGACGGAATATGTCACGGTATTTCTGGTCGTCTTTCTGGTCGTGCCGCTAGATATTGCATGATCGCTACCGTATATTTGCGATCATGCGACATCTAGCGGAGAAAGACGCGAAATGCCGTGTGATATTCTATCGTGGCCATTGGGGCCTTGAGGAGCAGCTATGTAAAAATTGCAACATACCGTAGAGGCGGTGTTGACAGAAGAATAACATCAGCGGCTCTCCTCCCTCGCCACCACGGGGATGAGGGGAGAGGAGAAATGGCGGTCCCTCGCCACCACCACCACCAGATTTTCGCGGTTTCGATGGTATAACGGTCAGCGTATCAGGTTATTGTGCCTAAGATTGTGGATTAAACCCGATCATAGCCGTGGATTTTTAAAGTCGAAAAAATCCTTCGTACGCCTTCCTCAGAGGGGAAGTAAATCCCGCTGTCCCATGTAGTAGATTTACTTCATGTAAAAGATCCTCAAGCCTAAAAGAAGTCTCTGAGCTAATTTCAAATCGCCTGTTTCTTCGCCCGAGATAATACCTTATTTCTCCGCTAGATGGTGAAAGGAGCGTAGCGAAATTTGCGCGCGCTCTTGAAAGATACATTTTTGTAAACTTAATTTTCTTGCTCTAGGCTGAAAAAAATCACAAATGGTGTTTGGTGATATATGTATGGTCCGTCGAACTCACAGTTTCATTCTTTATCTCCAAGAGTTAATTAATACGCCGGACGTTTGCAATTTGAAACGTCTGATTGTGCGTCACAACCTGGGTGGAATACAGAGGACGTAAATGTAGACCCACACGCAGGCTGATTCCGAGAACGCTGTGTACCTAAACTACCAAGCCAAGTTTCAGAAAAACTAAATTGAATTCCGCTACGGGACGTGACAAACAATGGTATCACAATAACTCTTTATAACCCTGGAGAGGGGCGGTTGCCGGAGTTACGTTAGAGTTGGCGCGGGTTCCTTTCAGACCCCTTTAAGTTATTTCTTTATAATATTATATTTCGCAACAAATAAGCGTGACATTAGTTATTTAATAATGATCAATAATTTATAAGGTAGTATTAACATAATGAACTATTATAAACAGACATGCAAATGATGAATTGAAAAAAATAAAAGGACAATATTATAATTTATCTTTAATTTTATGTAGTGACTCCATTTACATATTATTCCTAAATATTTTAATGACAATGGTATCAGAAAATTAAGTAAGTTTCATTTTCTAACATTGTCTCACACAAAAAGAAGTAAACAATTTATTTAAAATGGTTCTAAGTCAAACAACACAAGTACAAAAGAAGTAAAGTAAAAAGAAAAAGTACAAAATTTAGAATATTTGTATTGGGGTCACAAATATTTATAATGAATTATTAGATTTAAAATTTGGAAAGAAACATGTAGCATGTCAATCATTTATTACTCTTTTCGCTGAACTACATTACACAAAACATTGCGATGATCTTTTGGAATGCGAAACTTGTTTTCTGCTAAAAAAAAGTATAGTTTTCCTCAAATTATTCATAATGTCAAATAAATAAAGAACATATTTCACGCAGACACATTCAATCAATGTACTGGCTGGACTGAAGCAGGGACTGAATACCGAAATAATAGCGGTAAAGGTATTTATACCGGTATAGAAATACCTTTACCTCTATTATACCTTTATTCAAAATACCTTAAAAATACCGGTATAAGACGTCAAATACCGGTATTTTTAGAGGTATTTTACCTTTATTCGACGTCTATACCGGTAAAATACCTCTATTTAGAGGTATTTTACCGGTATTTTCTCATGAAAATACCGGTATTTCAGTATAATCATACAGGTTTCGGAGGGGAAACATTCTGATTTTTTACGCTGAGATGGCTCAGAGGAACAATTATGGACTCCGCAGAGTTTCTGATCGGGGGTCCTAGGTTCGAGTCTCAACGTTGGCGTATTTTCGTCACCAGACATTCAACCTAAGTCGAGTTCTGTTGTTGGTTGAGAAAGAATTATTATAATAGTCTGGGCACGCGAAGGCGTGTTTGGGGGAGCGAACGCGCGTGTGGGGACGCGAACGCACGTTTGGCGAGCGAACGCGCGTTTGGCGAGCGAACGCGCGTTTGGCGAGCGAACGCGCGTTTGGCGAGCGAACGCGCGTTTCGGGAGCGCGCGTGGTCGGGCCTGCGGACTCTGCCAGGATATGACCTTCGACATCTGTTGTGAAAGAACGAAGGCGATAGAAATCTGACATCGGTTGATAAGACTCATGCAACGTTCCTTGGCGCATTCCGATTCTCGGAATCAGTTTCCCTTTGTAAGAGCTGCGAGAGCTGCGCCGTTGCGTAGGCAGTATCCGGAGGTCAGCGTTTCGACCCATGGGCGTCTCCGTTTCGGCAGAGGATAACGCACTCGACCTATATACTCCAGAGGTCCATCAAGCTGGCCCGCCCACCATAGCAGAATCAAACCAAACTAGTGCCATAATTTTTAACTATTTTATTACTAATTTATTACCGCAAAACTAATTTTTTTACCACTCATCTTCACCCCAAAACAGGGGGTGGCGGGCCAGCTTGATATCAAGCTGGCCCGCCCACCATAGCAGAATCAAACCAAACTAGTGCCATAAATTTTAACTATATTATTACTAATTATTACCGCAAAACTAATTTTCTTACCATTCATCTGCACCCAAAAATATATTTTTAACTATTTGGTTACTAATTTATTAGTCATGAGGGCGGCGAGCCCGCCCTCTCCTTATAGCGTCCGGCTCTAACAGTCTTGCTGGTTTGTTGAAAGTCCTTGTTGATAGAGATTTAAGGGGCTTAACTGAGTAAGACAGTATCCACTTTTCCTCTGCAAAATTAACTAATATTTTGAGCAATGATTCTATTAATTTTTTCTGCGAATTTTCATTTTTTACTCCACCCACCCAACCTGCGCAACGATGTTTTCCTCATTTGATGTTTAAATTGCTTTTATATTTAGTATGTTTCAAAATTTAAAAAAATATTTCCCACTTGCAAAGGGGTAACCTACATAATACTTTATGAAAATCAATTACAAAGTTGGAATTTGAAGAATCTGTTTTTGAAATAAAAAATATTTTAAAATATTCAAATAGCCGTTTAGGATATTGAATTTATATAAAACTATGAAAAGTATGATTTTTTCAAATTTTTCAAAGTGGTTTGGGAAAGTGAAAAAAAAATTCTAAAAATGTAAAAGTATTTAATTTTCCTTAATTTTATTTTAAATGCGTAAGAAATGTATTTCGTACAACATGGATAAAGCGAAATTGTAGTGATTTAGTATCTTGAACGGAATCAATGCACGAAGATGGACAGCTTGATCGGAGCTGAAGAATTTTAATTATGTGGCATGGATCATCTCCAGACTGGAAACAGATGAACAGTCACTGCCACTATTCCAAAAGGAACTCAATTTTGCATGTT
>JAHLJT010005984.1:0-17500 GCA_031308135.1 Acheta domesticus
GCAAATGCTGTAATTTAGCTATATTTGGGAATGGAGTAAATAATGGTCAAGCTATTGATTCAGGATATTCAATTAATGATTTGTCTGCACCTTCTTCTAATGTTTTGTATTCAAGTAGTAAAATTTCACAAATTTTTCAACCACAAGTGTCTTTTCTTTCAGGTGTATCTCCTACATCTACAGTTAATCCTTCGTCTAATATTTTATATGTTGGTGTTGATGGATCATCTTATGTTTGGAATGGTTCTGTGTATAATAATGTTTTTGTAAAATCTTATTCAAAGTTTTCATCACAAAGCCCATTGTCAGTTCCTCCTGGAAGCAACATTCCAATCCCATTTCCAATTGTTGAAAGTAGCGGTCAAAGCAGTAAGGGCTCTATTTCCATCTCACCTAGCGGTGTTGTTACCATTACATCATTAAGTCAGGCATCCTCTTTGTATAAAGCTAAATTTTCAGGCCAAGGTTTAAATTCAGGTGGGGCTTCTATTCAAGTTTCATTTAATTTTGTTGACCAGTCTAATCAACAATTAGGAAATAGCTCTTCAGCGTTTTCAGTTTCTGTAGGGGGACTTGCTATTAATTCACAATGTTATTTAGAACAATATTTTCAAGTTCCTCCTTTAGGACAATTATCTTTTTCTGTTAATATTGTTACTAAATCATCTGATCCTCCCGTTATTTTAGGAAATGTAGGTCAGATCGACAACCCGTATTTAATTGTAGAACAAGTATATTAAAATTTAATGAAACAATTTCATTAAATTTTTAAAAATGCCTCAACGCCTCCATCTACCCCAATTATAACGACGTCTTCTATCAACATCTATATCCCATGGAACTCCAAACGGATACCGGTAGTTTACATCATACATGGGATAGGCAGCAGGAACTGGCGGTGTTACTAAACAGTTGTTGGACTTACAGAAGGTGTTACAGTAGATGTATAATAAGGATCTCCAAAATTAAACAATCCATCTAGTTTTTTAGCTTTGCATGCCCAATTAAAAAGAGCTGCTACTAACAATACAATTATTACGACAATTGCAGGGTTCATTTTTAAAATGCTTTTTATTACTTTGGCAAGAAATGGTTATTTAAATCATTTCTTGACAAAACAAGTAAGACAATTACATATTTATCTTTTAAAAGAATGGTAGCAAAAAAATTGTTTTAATAAATGGCAAATATTATTTATATAAACGACCTAAGATCAAATCGAGATTCTGACTTACTAAAACACCAATCGGATATGTAGCAAACGATTCCACTTCAAGACCCATACTGGCTTGGGAGACAAACTAGAATTAGATGTCCCGCCATTAACTTCTGTGATTTTGGAAATATAAGAGCATCTATAGAAGGAACGAATGAATTTTCAGATATAGAATCTTCTGAAAATAAAACAGTTTATCATAACTATTCGGATGTGATAAAGGACAAATACAATATTATGTTGATACAAATTTTGTTAATCCTTTTCAACCTTTTTTAAAGATAACAATCATATTGTTATGAAAACAAATTATGCCAGACAGAACTATTGAATATACAAGACAAGCAATTGTTCCCATACAAAAAGATACTAGCTTAGACCCTGTATATGATCAACAATTATTAAAATTAGAAATCCATCTCGTTATAGTGGATATCCTATGGGTAAAGGATATTGCAATTTTCAGCAGGAGAGGCTCGTATGGGTCCCAATAAATTATACAATCCTAATCAATGGTTTGTAGATACGCAAAATCAAAGAGAAGATGTACAAGCTTTACAAATGAGAACAATTATAAGACAAAATTATGCACCTGCTCAGTTATTTTCTTAACATGTTTAAAATATAAAGGTATTAACCTTTATATTTGCAAGTCAAAATATATTAATATGGTTTATAACATGGAGAATATTATTGCCCCAATGGTATGTATGCATGCTAGTGCTGCAGGTTGTTGAGGTTATCATAATTGGACTCAGACTAGGCTAACACAACCTAGGTTGTGTTCAAGTTTGTAATACTTTGTTTCATTTAACTTTCTAATTCAAGTTTCTAATTCAAGTTATTTTTAAAATAAACTACATTTCTTTAAAATAAATGCCTCAAACAATATTACCCATTAGTGTTGGTCAAATGGTATTAATATGTATATTTATATTAATAATTTTATTTGTCATTACAAAAGCAAAAGGTATAAAGGGATCTTGGAGTAAAAAAAGTGAAATAGATCCATTTATAAATCATTCTCTATCTTTTTATGTACCTGAAGAAGATGAGTTAAAAGATTCTGAAGGTGAACGTATTTGTCGTAAATTTTTACGAGAAACTGTAGGAGTACTTTTTAAAGATAGAGATGGAAACCCGGAACCTTTTAATAAAGCAAGACCTGATTTTCTTAAAAATCCTGTCACTTCTGGCAAAATGGAAATTTTAATTTAGAAATAGATTGTTATAGTCCTAATTAAAATTAGGAGTTGAATATAATGGCGCTCAGCATTATAAATTTATACCTCATTTTCATAAAAACAAAGAAGCTTTTAGAAATCAACAATATAGAGATGAATTAAAAAGAAGAATGTGTGATGATAACAACGTTACATTAATTGAAGTTCCATATACTGTTAAAGATATACCTACATATTTATACAATAAATTAAAACCTCTTGGTTATTTAAATTCATTACAATAATTTTTAATGGTATTGTACCATTAAAAATACTTTAATTAGTAAAAATACTTTAATTAGATGCATCATTGTTTTCTGTAACAAGTTGTTTACAATATTTATTAAACTGTGCTTGTGTTATAGAACCAGAAGGATTTACTTTAAACAGTGATTTTAAATTATCATCCAATATAATTTTTCGTTTATTAACAGTATCTTTAAGAGAATTTTCACGAATGTAATCAGAAAAGACTTTGTTAACATCATCCCATGAAATTAATGACGTAGTACACCATTTGGTTTTTGAGCTTTGTTTACTATGTTCATCATAAAACTTAATTAGTTCTTCAGAAGGATACAAAGTTAATTCTGATGTTTTCTCAATAAACAAATGATTTAGATGAGATTGAATTTCTGTGTAAGTACGTTGTGCATTAGGTTCCAATCGCAATAAATCAATAAGCATTGTATCACACATAATAATTTTTTTTTTTCTTGATTTTGGAGTTTCTTTTCTTCAACGTGTTTACAAATCGCTTTTGTTACATCGTTTCTACTTTTCATTTCAGAAGGGTCGCATCCTAAAAATTTAGCCAAATCATTAGTAATTACTCTTAGTTTTCCCAAACCCGTATTTGCAGAGGTTCTTGTATGCTTAACACGAACCGGAGGTCTATTTTGTATGACTTGTTCGAAAGTGTCTTTTATAGTATCAGTTTCTTCTTTAATTTGTTTTACAAGTGGAGATGTAGGTAAACTTTCTGTAAGAGATTTAACTTTAATTTGCAAATTAGCAAGATTTCCTAAAAGTTTTTGTTCATCTGTTAATTTTCTAGTACGTTTTTTAGTTGTTTTTTTCCCATTTGTTACTATGTCATTTTCTCCGTTTTCTTCATTAACTTTTTTAATTTTGGTTTTTGGAACCTTTTTCAATTTTGTTTTTGATTCTTCTACACGTTCAACATCTACAAAACTACCATTCATTTCTTCTTTTTTACACATTTCAGTACTCATTTTGTTACTTTTACTTTATGGACGTTGTCTTTAAGCCTAATAAAATAAGGCTACTTAAAAAATGAATGTCTGTTTAAAACATTTTTATAATAATTAAAATGGATATTGTATGTGAGTTTTGTGATAAATCATTTGATTCTAAAAGTAAGATAAATGTGCATCAAAGAACTAAAAAATGTCAACAATTTAGAACAATAACATTTGTTTGTAGAAAATGTTCTTCTGCAATACTTGGATACGATAATATATTATTTCATGTTGAGAACTGCAATGGAACAACTCCAATTTTGCACAAAGAAATAGAAAATAGAATTAAAGTTACAAACCATAATAAAAAACATGACGACAATAAAAATTTTTTTGGAAAAGGTTTAAATGGGAAAACGGTTTATATATTTAATTATGAAAAAAGTATGTTAACTTATGGATCTACCAATATTATATCTGAATCCATTGTGAGTACAATAGATAATTTAGTTGAAAAGGCTACCTTAAAATCGCTTAACGATGCTATTCAATCTTTTTCTAAAGAAAGTTTTCTCCAAGAAATTTTGTTTAAATATCCACAACCATTTTCAATTTCTGATATAAGTAAGTTTTTTGAATACGAATCACGAACTGTGATGGCATTTTTAATTGCAAAAGATCTTAATGATTTATTTGAAATTTTGTTTAAAGAATGCAAATTATTTCCTGTTTGCATTGTTAATGATAATATATATGTAATTGATAAAGTTGTTCATCAAAATCTTGATAAATGGATTTTGGAATGGAAACAAATTGATTACAAAGAAGTAAGTTTATCATTGAAAGGATTCTTTTTACCTGTATTGAATTATGCAATAAAATTATTTTTAAATGAAAGTAACAATAATACAACATTAAAATTGTTAGAACTTGTAAAAGAAATTACTGATGAAACTAAAATTAGTAAATTAATGTCAAATTTTACAAAACCAATTCCAGTTTTTGAGGATATACAAATATATTTCAAAATGTTAAATATATTTATAACGGATCATATAAACATACACCTATGGATACTTTTATTAAAATATATATATATCTTATGGTTCATGTTTTGTAAAAGAAAAGAAAACTGAACGTGAGCTTTATTCTTTACTTATGTCATTAACAAAAGAGTCTGAAAAAATTGCTTTGATTAAAAAAATTCAAATGAACGATAATGATGAAAATGTGGTTGAGATTGAAAAGAAATGAAATTGTTAAAAGTTTAACCATATTTAAAAAATAAATTGTTAATTTAAAAAAGATGTTAAAAAAAGCTATAAAAAATGATAAAAATGCAGATCGTCATTATGAAGATGCTTGTAATCTTCCATACGAATCTAAAATTCAATGGACTAAAAGAAGATCTAAAACGTATAGAAGAAGAGAAAAAATAATTGAAACAATTGATCAAATTCAAAAAAAAAATACATCCACACAGTAAAACAAAAATATATAAATATAAAGGTTAAAAACCTTTATATTTTAATGCTAAGATTCCTGTTATAACAGATAAAATCATAAGATAAAGATTTATCTTGATAAGGAGTTGTGAAATAAAAATTCCTATAACACCAGCCAAAACTGATAAAATCATATAAAGATCTAAAAATTCTTTTTTCATCTTTATTTACTACTTTTAAGAATACTCTTGCTCTTAAATATAAAAGAATCTCTATTTTCTTTTTTCATCTCTATTTTTTTAATCTTTAATTTTTTGATTTAGATTTATTTATGTTTAAGAATAAATATGCTTCTTAACGGTAAAACTTTTAAAATATATGATTATGATACCCAAAGAACAGTTATTGAACGAATTGCATCGGTATTAAGGACAATACCTAAATATCTTTGGTATGTGAATGACGCAGGAAACACAAAATATACTGAAGAGCCAAACTTTATAGAAGAAACACCAAACTCAATTACTGTTATTAATATTATTTTAGATATAGAAACACAATCGTTACAATCATTATCAGAGTTCGAAAGTAGATATTCTGATTGGTTTATTCAAAGTGGAAACACTGGAAATTCAACCGAAGAAGAAAGTAAAGAAGATTTGTTAAAATGGTTTGTGATTAATTTCATAAGAAAAAATAAAAATGAGGGAATTTCTGAAGAGCATTCAATTCTTCTTCTAGAAGAAGAATTAAAGGAGGGAGTTGGTGGTAGAGAATTTGACTTAAATTTTCCAAAAAAAATATGGAGCGACAGAAGTCAAATAGAAAAGGATTACAATAAAAATGTAAAGGAAAATAGAACTTTGTCTGCTCAAAATGAAAAACGCTTTAAAGATCTAGATAAAATGCCTAAAGCTTCAGAAGAGTTTTCCAAATTTGTTGTTGAAAAAATTAAGGTTTCGTTTACTGTGACAAATTATCAAACAACTATGCTCTCATTGTTTAATATTATAGATATAAATAAGGTAGAAAATAGTGAAAATAGTATATTTAAAATAATAACAGTAACTACAGCAAATTTTTTTAAAATTAATGGACTGATAGACATTTCCGAATATAAAAGAATAGATCCATCTCAGCTTATTGAAAATTCTTCATCTTGTATGGATAACGTATTAAATATAATAATTATGAATGAACCAAAACAAAAAAGAGAAGGTAAACAAAGTAAAAGACCAGAATTTATAGACATAACTGTTAAGCCTAATAATGAAAATTTGTTAATTGAATTTGATTTAAGTATTTCGATTTATAACTCTGAAGAAGATAGAAATATTTTAAAAAATTATTTAATTGAAACTTTATTTCCCCAGAATTTAGGCAATTCTTCATCGGTACTTGGGAGGTCATTAACGCAATTTCCGGAACTTATAGTAGGACCAACTTTAGAGAATAAAGTTAAGGGTTCGTATTACATTATTAATCGTTATTTTCAAAAAGAAATTTTTCTAGATATGATTATGAATGATCCTGATTTTTCTATTTTATATGTTGATGAAAGATTCAAAGTAAGTAAACAACAAAGTAGGCTGTATGTATATTTTGTTACAACTAAAACTGGTATTGTAGCATTCAGTTTGTTAAATCAAGTTATTTTAACAGAGAATGATCCCTTATTTAAAATTAAAACACCGGATGGTAGAAAATTAAAAGTAAAAGTTGGTACGCAATATATCAAAATAAGAATATCATCAATTGAAAATAAATTAAATATACCATTTTTTCAAGATCATCTAAATAGATTATTTTCTTTGTATTTTTTGAAATACAATTCAACACTTCAATTCTATAATCTTTATATTAAAATAACTCCTGGTGGTTTAGGTATTCAAGATCAACAAGACATTAATTTAAACATTGATGAACCAAGAATTAATGTTCCTCCTAGAAAAAAAATTGGTGAAAATACTTTAGCAGCTCAAGTACCAGAATTATTTTTACCTTTATATTCAAGAAAATGTGCACGAGCACCTAGAATAGTTTCTGAAGAAGAGGCTTTAAAACTCAACAAAAATAATTTTCAAACAATTAGATTTCCGATTCATTTAGAAGGTAATTTAGAACCTAAAATTTATGCATGTGATCATCATAAAGAACATCCTTATCCAGGTCTTAAACCAAATGATTTAGCAAACAAGGACACCTTTAAATATTTACCATGTTGTTATAAAACTAATCCTGAAATAAGCGAGGGTCTCCTTATGGAAATTACTATAAAGGAGAAGCTTTAACTAAAGATATGACAGATCACGAATTATATAAAACTCCAAGAATTGTTCCTAATAAAATTTTTGGAATACTTCCTACTTCAATAGCCAAGATATTTGGCAAGATTTCTCAGAGAGAAATCGATGAGGAAAATGATACAACTAATTATTATAGATACGGGACCATGTATGGAATAAATAGTTTTATAGATGCAGTTGCAAGAGCAATTGGAAATAATCGGTTTGAAAACATTTATAATGAAAGACAAACATATATTTCAGAAATTAGGAAAAAAATGGCTTCTGATCCATATATTGGATTGTCAAGGCAAGAAACTTATGATTTGAATATTGAAGTTGTTAAAAAATGGATAAAATCAGATCAATACTTTGATCCAAAAAGATTTTTAAAAATTGTGGAAGATTATTTTGATGTTACAATCTTTTTGTTTGAAAGAAATGTTGGAGCAAGCATTATCTTTAAACAAGAAGATGATTTTACAATCACAATAGATCAAATAAGTGAAACTGTTCAAAAATATGGATCCGGAGGGCAATTGTCTTTACCAGTACATTCAACAATTGGATCTTATATTCTTAGACCATTAAAAAATAATGTGGTGTTTATATACATACATATGGGAAGTGAAGTTGATAAAGTTTTATATCCACAATGTGAAACAATAGTTAAGTATGAACAAGAAACTGGAAGAAAAAAAGGAACTGTTAAAAGTTTATTTCATAAACATGATCGTGAAGTTGAGGTTATAAAACACTTTTTGACAAATTATTATTATCATACACTTCTATAATGTCTGGACCACATATTACATTTACATATGAACCATTTTCTATGACATTAAAGGATGGAAATGGATTAGTATTAAAAGAACAATTTATAGATAAAAGTGGAAAAAACAAGAATGTTATATGCATCTTGGGTTTCAAAAAGTTCCAAAACAACGTTAAAAGAAATGTTAAACGAACCAGCTTATTTTACAATTATAACAGAACCAATTCATCCTTTACGTTTGCCAATTAAACAAAATAAAATAAAAATGAAAATTTATGTAGACCATTGACAGACATGTCAAGAACTCCGTCACATAACATTTCAAATCATTTTGAAATATCTCCGATAACAAATGAATTAGTTGACGATTTAATGAAAATTTATAATTTAAATTACAAAAAGGCGTCTTTTAAAGATTATCTTTGCAATGCATCAGATTATTTAAAAGGTCAAATAAACGGTATAAAAGTTAGAATTTATGTATCAAATTCTGTAGAAGAAATGAGAAGAAATGACAGTACGCTTTTTAAAATACAATAAACAAAGAAAGATATCAAGAATTTTGTTTGAGTATGTGTTATATAAATTTTCTGAGTATATTAAATTTCACAATGATATTCTAAAAAGAAATTTTTGAAACATTTTTTTAGAAAAATGTTTAGTAGATAATTCTTTTATATACAAAATTAATCAAAATTTTAATGTTCCATTCTTTACATTATTTGATAAAAGTTTATGGTCGACGGTAAAATTATATTTTTCATCTCAAAATTTGATGATCAAAATAATGTATAATATTTATCAACTAACTACTAGAAAATTTAACAAAGTTAAAGAACTAAGCAATCAAACAATTATGAATACATATTTTGAAAATTTATCAGATTTTAACCACAATGATAATTTTTTTATAGTTTATGGACTAAATACATTTTTAAGATTTGTTTCTGAAAAGAAAAAAAAAAAAAAAAAAAAAAAAAAAAAAAAAAAAAAAAAAAAAAAAAAAAAAAAAAAAAAAAAAAAAAAAAAAAAAAAAAAAAAAAAAAAAAAAAAAAAAAAAAAAAAAATAAAAAAAAAAAAAAAAAAAAAAAAAAAAAAAAAAAAAAAAAAATAAAAAAAAAAAAAAAAAAAAAAAAAAAAAAAAAAAAAAAAAAAAAAAAAAAAAAAAAAAAAAAAAAAAAAAAAAAAAAAAAAAAAAAAAAAAAAAAAAAAAAAAAAAAAAAAAAAAAAAAAAAAAAAAAAAAAAAAAAAAAAAAAAAAAAAAAAAAAAAAAAAAAAAAAAAAAAAAAAAAAAAAAAAAAAAAAAAAAAAAAAAAAAAAAAAAAAAAAAAAAAAAAAAAAAAAAAAAAAAAAAAAAAAAAAAAAAAAAAAGAAAAAAAAAAAAAAAAAAAAAAAAAAAAAAAAAAAAAAAAAAAAAAAAAAAAAAAAAAAAAATAAAAAAAAAAAAAAAAAAAAAAAAAAAAAAAAAAAAAAAAAAAAAAAAAAAAAAAAAAAAAATAAAAAAAAAAAAAAAAAAAAAAAAAAAAAAAAAAAAAAAAAAAAAAAAAAAAAAAAAAAAAAAAAAAATAAAAAAAAAAAAAAAAAAAAAAAAAAAAAAAAAAAAAAAAAAAAAAAAAAAAAAAAAAAAAAAAAAAAAAAAAAAAAAAAAAAAAAAAAAAAAAAAAAAAAAAAAAAAAAAAAAAAAAAAAAAAAAAAAAAAAAAAAAAAAAAAAAAAAAAAAAAAAAAAAAAAAAAAAAAAAAAAAAAAAAAAAAAAAAAAAAAAAAAAAAAAAAAAATAAAAAAAAAAAAAAAAAAAAAAAAAAAAAAAAAAAAAAAAAAAAAAAAAAAAAAAAAAAAAAAAAAAAAAAAAAAAAAAAAATAAAAAAAAAAAAAAAAAAAAAAAAAAAAAAAAAAAAAAAAAAAAAAAAAAAAAAAAAAAAAAAAAAAAAAAAAAAAAAAAAAAAAAAAAAAAAAAAAAAAAAAAAAAAAAAAAAAAAAAAAAAAAAAAAAAAAAAAAAAAAAAAAAAAAAAAAAAAAAAAAAAAAAAAAAAAAAAAAAAAAAAAAAAAAAAAAAAAAAAAAAAAAAAAAAAAAAAAAAAAAAAAAAAAAAAAAAAAAAAAAAAAAAAAAAAAAAAAAAAAAAAAAAAAAAAAAAAAAAAAAAAAAAAAAAAAAAAAAAAAAAAATAAAAAAAAAAAAAAAAAAAAAAAAAAAAAAAAAAAAAAAAAAAAAAAAAAAAAAAAAAAAAAAAAAAAAAAAAAAAAAAAAAAAAAAAAAAAAAAAAAAAAAAAAAAAAAAAAAAAAAAAAAAAAAAAAAAAAAAAAAAAAAAAAAAAAAAAAAATAAAAAAAAAAAAAAAAAAAAAAAAAAAAAAAAAAAAAAAAAAAAAAAAAAAAAAAAAAAAAAAAAAAAAAAAAAAAAAAAAAAAAAAAAAAAAAAAAAAAAAAAAAAAAAAAAAAAAAAAAAAAAAAAAAAAAAAAAAAAAAAAAAAAAAAAAAAAAAAAAAAAAAAAAAAAAAAAAAAAAAAAAAAAAAAAAAAAAAAAAAAAAAAAAAAAAAAAAAAAAAAAAAAAAAAAAAAAAAAAAATAAAAAAAAAAAAAAAAAAAAAAAAAAAAAAAAAAAAAAAAAAAAAAAAAAAAAAAAAAAAAAAAAAAAAAAAAAAAAAAAAAAAAAAAAAAAAAAAAAAAAAAAAAAAAAAAAAAAAAAAAAAAAAAAAAAAAAAAAAAAAAAAAAAAAAAAAAAAAAAAAAAAAAAAAAAAAAAAAAAAAAAAAAAAAAAAAAAAAAAAAAAAAAAAAAAAAAAAAAAAAAAAAAAAAAAAAAAAAAAAAAAAAAAAAAAAAAAAAAAAAAAAAAAAAAAAAAAAAAAAAAAAAAAAAAAAAAAAAAAAAAAAAAAAAAAAAAAAAAAAAAAAAAAAAAAAAAAAAAAAAAAAAAAAAAAAAAAAAAAAAAAAAAAAAAAAAAAAAAAAAAAAAAAAAAAAAAAAAAAAAAAAAAAAAAAAAAAAAAAAAAAAAAAAAAAAAAAAAAAAAAAAAAAAAAAAAAAAAAAAAAAAAAAAAAAAAAAAAAAAAAAAAAAAAAAAAAAAAAAAAAAAAAAAAAAAAAAAAATAAAAAAAAAAAAAAAAAAAAAAAAAAAAAAAAAAAAAAAAAAAAAAAAAAAAAAAAAAAAAAAAAAAAAAAAAAAAAAAAAAAAAAAAAAAAAAAAAAAAAAACAAAAAAAAAAAAAAAAAAAAAAAAAAAAAAAAAAAAAAAAAAAAAAAAAAAAAAAAAAAAAAAAAAAAAAAAAAAAAAAAAAAAAAAAAAAAAAAAAAAAAAAAAAAAAAAAAAAAAAAAAAAAAAAAAAAAAAAAAAAAAAAAAAAAAAAAAAAAAAAAAAAAAAAAAAAAAAAAAAAAAAAAAAAAAAAAAAAAAAAAAAAAAAAAAAAAAAAAAAAAAAAAAAAAAAAAAAAAAAAAAAAAAAAAAAAAAAAAAAAAAAAAAAAAAAAAAAAAAAAAAAAAAAAAAAAAAAAAAAAAAAAAAAAAAAAAAAAAAAAAAAAAAAAAAAAAAAAAAAAAAAAAAAAAAAAAAAAAAAAAAAAAAAAAAAAAAAAAAAAAAAAAAAAAAAAAAAAAAAAAAAAAAAAAAAAAAAAAAAAAAAAAAAAAAAAAAAAAAAAAAAAAAAAAAAAAAAAAAAAAAAAAAAAAAAAAAAAAAAAAAAAAAAAAAAAAAAAAAAAAAAAAAAAAAAAAAAAAAAAAAAAAAAAAAAAAAAAAAAAAAAAAAAAAAAAAAAAAAAAAAAAAAAAAAAAAAAAAAAAAAAAAAAAAAAAAAAAAAAAAAAAAAAAAAAAAAAAAAAAAAAAAAAAAAAAAAAAAAAAAAAAAAAAAAAAAAAAAAAAAAAAAAAAAAAAAAAAAAAAAAAAAAAAAAAAAAAAAAAAAAAAAAAAAAAAAAAAAAAAAAAAAAAAAAAAAAAAAAAAAAAAAAAAAAAAAAAAAAAAAAAAAAAAAAAAAAAAAAAAAAAAAAAAAAAAAAAAAAAAAAAAAAAAAAAAAAAAAAAAAAAAAAAAAAAAAAAAAAAAAAAAAAAAAAAAAAAAAAAAAAAAAAAAAAAAAAAAAAAAAAAAAAAAAAAAAAAAAAAAAAAAAAAAAAAAAAAAAAAAAAAAAAAAAAAAAAAAAAAAAAAAAAAAAAAAAAAAAAAAAAAAAAAAAAAAAAAAAAAAAAAAAAAAAAAAAAAAAAAAAAAAAAAAAAAAAAAAAAAAAAAAAAAAAAAAAAAAAAAAAAAAAAAAAAAAAAAAAAAAAAAAAAAAAAAAAAAAAAAAAAAAAAAAAAAAAAAAAAAAAAAAAAAAAAAAAAAAAAAAAAAAAAAAAAAAAAAAAAAAAAAAAAAAAAAAAAAAAAAAAAAAAAAAAAAAAAAAAAAAAAAAAAAAAAAAAAAAAAAAAAAAAAAAAAAAAAAAAAAAAAAAAAAAAAAAAAAAAAAAAAAAAAAAAAAAAAAAAAAAAAAAAAAAAAAAAAAAAAAAAAAAAAAAAAAAAAAAAAAAAAAAAAAAAAAAAAAAAAAAAAAAAAAAAAAAAAAAAAAAAAAAAAAAAAAAAAAAAAAAAAAAAAAAAAAAAAAAAAAAAAAAAAAAAAAAAAAAAAAAAAAAAAAAAAAAAAAAAAAAAAAAAAAAAAAAAAAAAAAAAAAAAAAAAAAAAAAAAAAAAAAAAAAAAAAAAAAAAAAAAAAAAAAAAAAAAAAAAAAAAAAAAAAAAAAAAAAAAAAAAAAAAAAAAAAAAAAAAAAAAAAAAAAAAAAAAAAAAAAAAAAAAAAAAAAAAAAAAAAAAAAAAAAAAAAAAAAAAAAAAAAAAAAAAAAAAAAAAAAAAAAAAAAAAAAAAAAAAAAAAAAAAAAAAAAAAAAAAAAAAAAAAAAAAAAAAAAAAAAAAAAAAAAAAAAAAAAAAAAAAAAAAAAAAAAAAAAAAAAAAAAAAAAAAAAAAAAAAAAAAAAAAAAAAAAAAAAAAAAAAAAAAAAAAAAAAAAAAAAAAAAAAAAAAAAAAAAAAAAAAAAAAAAAAAAAAAAAACAAAAAAAAAAAAAAAAAAAAAAAAAAAAAAAAAAAAAAAAAAAAAAAAAAAAAAAAAAAAAAAAAAAAAAAAAAAAAAAAAAAAAAAAAAAAAAAAAAAAAAAAAAAAAAAAAAAAAAAAAAAAAAAAAAAAAAAAAAAAAAAAAAAAAAAAAAAAAAAAAAAAAAAAAAAAAAAAAAAAAAAAAAAAAAAAAAAAAAAAAAAAAAAAAAAAAAAAAAAAAAAAAAAAAAAAAAAAAAAAAAAAAAAAAAAAAAAAAAAAAAAAAAAAAAAAAAAAAAAAAAAAAAAAAAAAAAAAAAAAAAAAAAAAAAAAAAAAAAAAAAAAAAAAAAAAAAAAAAAAAAAAAAAAAAAAAAAAAAAAAAAAAAAAAAAAAAAAAAAAAAAAAAAAAAAAAAAAAAAAAAAAAAAAAAAAAAAAAAAAAAAAAAAAAAAAAAAAAAAAAAAAAAAAAAAAAAAAAAAAAAAAAAAAAAAAAAAAAAAAAAAAAAAAAAAAAAAAAAAAAAAAAAAAAAAAAAAAAAAAAAAAAAAAAAAAAAAAAAAAAAAAAAAAAAAAAAAAAAAAAAAAAAAAAAAAAAAAAAAAAAAAAAAAAAAAAAAAAAAAAAAAAAAAAAAAAAAAAAAAAACAAAAAAAAAAAAAAAAAAAAAAAAAAAAAAAAAAAAAAAAAAAAAAAAAAAAAAAAAAAAAAAAAAAAAAAAAAAAAAAAAAAAAAAAAAAAAAAAAAAAAAAAAAAAAAAAAAAAAAAAAAAAAAAAAAAAATAAAAAAAAAAAAAAAAAAAAAAAAAAAAAAAAAAAAAAAAAAAAAAAAAAAAAAAAAAAAAAAAAAAAAAAAAAAAAAAAAAAAAAAAAAAAAAAAAAAAAAAAAAAAAAAAAAAAAAAAAAAAAAAAAAAAAAAAAAAAAAAAAAAAAAAAAAAAAAAAAAAAAAAAAAAAAAAAAAAAAAAAAAAAAAAAAAAAAAAAAAAAAAAAAAAAAAAAAAAAAAAAAAAAAAAAAAAAAAAAAAAAAAAAAAAAAAAAAAAAAAAATAAAAAAAAAAAAAAAAAAAAAAAAAAAAAAAAAAAAAAAAAAAAAAAAAAAAAAAAAAAAAAAAAAAAAAAAAAAAAAAAAAAAAAAAAAAAAAAAAAAAAAAAAAAAAAAAAAAAAAAAAAAAAAAAAAAAAAAAAAAAAAAAAAAAAAAAAAAAAAAAAAAAAAAAAAAAAAAAAAAAAAAAAAAAAAAAAAAAAAAAAAAAAAAAAAAAAAAAAAAAAAAAAAAAAAAAAAAAAAAAAAAAAAAAAAAAAAAAAAAAAAAAAAAAAAAAAAAAAAAAAAAAAAAAAAAAAAAAAAAAAAAAAAAAAAAAAAAAAAAAAAAAAAAAAAAAAAAAAAAAAAAAAAAAAAAAAAAAAAAAAAAAAAAAAAAAAAAAAAAAAAAAAAAAAAAAAAAAAAAAAAAAAAAAAAAAAAAAAAAAAAAAAAAAAAAAAAAAAAAAAAAAAAAAAAAAAAAAAAAAAAAAAAAAAAAAAAAAAAAAAAAAAAAAAAAAAAAAAAAAAAAAAAAAAAAAAAAAAAAAAAAAAAAAAAAAAAAAAAAAAAAAAAAAAAAAAAAAAAAAAAAAAAAAAAAAAAAAAAAAAAAAAAAAAAAAAAAAAAAAAAAAAAAAAGAAAAAAAAAAAAAAAAAAAAAAAAAAAAAAAAAAAAAAAAAAAAAAAAAAAAAAAAAAAAAAAAAAAAAAAAAAAAAAAAAAAAAAAAAAAAAAAAAAAAAAAAAAAAAAAAAAAAAAAAAAAAAAAAAAAAAAAAAAAAAAAAAAAAAAAAAAAAAAAAAAAAAAAAAAAAAAAAAAAAAAAAAAAAAAAAAAAAAAAAAAAAAAAAAAAAAAAAAAAAAAAAAAAAAAAAAAAAAAAAAAAAAAAAAAAAAAAAAAAAAAAAAAAAAAAAAAAAAAAAAAAAAAAAAAAAAAAAAAAAAAAAAAAAAAAAAAAAAAAAAAAAAAAAAAAAAAAAAAAAAAAAAAAAAAAAAAAAAAAAAAAAAAAAAAAAAAAAAAAAAAAAAAAAAAAAAAAAAAAAAAAAAAAAAAAAAAAAAAAAAAAAAAAAAAAAAAAAAAAAAAAAAAAAAAAAAAAAAAAAAAAAAAAAAAAAAAAAAAAAAAAAAAAAAAAAAAAAAAAAAAAAAAAAAAAAAAAAAAAAAAAAAAAAAAAAAAAAAAAAAAAAAAAAAAAAAAAAAAAAAAAAAAAAAAAAAAAAAAAAAAAAAAAAAAAAAATAAAAAAAAAAAAAAAAAAAAAAAAAAAAAAAAAAAAAAAAAAAAAAAAAAAAAAAAAAAAAAAAAAAAAAAAAAAAAAAAAAAAAAAAAAAAAAAAAAAAAAAAAAAAAAAAAAAAAAAAAAAAAAAAAAAAAAAAAAAAAAAAAAAAAAAAAAAAAAAAAAAAAAAAAAAAAAAAAAAAAAAAAAAAAAAAAAAAAAAAAAAAAAAAAAAAAAAAAAAAAAAAAAAAAAAAAAAAAAAAAAAAAAAAAAAAAAAAAAAAAAAAAAAAAAAAAAAAAAAAAAAAAAAAAAAAAAAAAAAAAAAAAAAAAAAAAAAAAAAAAAAAAAAAAAAAAAAAAAAAAAAAAAAAAAAAAAAAAAAAAAAAAAAAAAATAAAAAAAAAAAAAAAAAAAAAAAAAAAAAAAAAAAAAAAAAAAAAAAAAAAAAAAAAAAAAAAAAAAAAAAAAAAAAAAAAAAAAAAAAAAAAAAAAAAAAAAAAAAAAAAAAAAAAAAAAAAAAAAAAAAAAAAAAAAAAAAAAAAAAAAAAAAAAAAAAAAAAAAAAAAAAAAAAAAAAAATAAAAAAAAAAAAAAAAAAAAAAAAAAAAAAAAAAAAAAAAAAAAAAAAAAAAAAAAGAAAAAAAAAAAAAAAAAAAAAAAAAAAAAAAAAAAAAAAAAAAAAAAAAAAAAAAAAAAAAAAAAAAAAAAAAAAAAAAAAAAAAAAAAAAAAAAAAAAAAAAAAAAAAAAAAAAAAAAAAAAAAAAAAAAAAAAAAAAAAAAAAAAAAAAAAAAAAAAAAAAAAAAAAAAAAAAAAAAAAAAAAAAAAAAAAAAAAAAAAAAAAAAAAAAAAAAAAAAAAAAAAAAAAAAAAAAAAAAAAAAAAAAAAAAAAAAAAAAAAAAAAAAAAAAAAAAAAAAAAAAAAAAAAAAAAAAAAAAAAAAAAAAAAAAAAAGAAAAAAAAAAAAAAAAAAAAAAAAAAAAAAAAAAAAAAAAAAAAAAAAAAAAAAAAAAAAAAAAAAAAAAAAAAAAAAAAAAAAAAAAAAAAAAAAAAAAAAAAAAAAAAAAAAAAAAAAAAAAAAAAAAAAAAAAAAAAAAAAAAAAAAAAAAAAAAAAAAAAAAAAAAAAAAAAAAAAAAAAAAAAAAAAAAAAAAAAAAAAAAAAAAAAAAAAAAAAAAAAAAAAAAAAAAAAAAAAAAAGAAAAAAAAAAAAAAAAAAAAAAAAAAAAAAAAAAAAAAAAAAAAAAAAAAAAAAAAAAAAAAAAAAAAAAAAAAAAAAAAAAAAAAAAAAAAAAAAAAAAAAAAAAAAAAAAAGAAAAAAAAAAAAAAAAAAAAAAAAAAAAAAAAAAAAAAAAAAAAAAAAAAAAAAAAAAAAAAAAAAAAAAAAAAAAAAAAAAAAAAAAAAAAAAAAAAAAAAAAAAAAAAAAAAAAAAAAAAAAAAAAAAAAAAAAAAAAAAAAAAAAAAAAAAAAAAAAAAAAAAAAAAAAAAAAAAAAAAAAAAAAAAAAAAAAAAAAAAAAAAAAAAAAAAAAAAAAAAAAAAAAAAAAAAAAAAAAAAAAAAAAAAAAAAAAAAAAAAAAAAAAAAAAAAAAAAAAAAAAAAAAAAAAAAAAAAAAAAAAAAAAAAAAAAAAAAAAAAAAAAAAAAAAAAAAAAAAAAAAAAAAAAAAAAAAAAAAAAAAAAAAAAAAAAAAAAAAAAAAAAAAAAAAAAAAAAAAAAAAAAAAAAAAAAAAAAAAAAAAAAAAAAAAAAAAAAAAAAAAAAAAAAAAAAAAAAAAAAAAAAAAAAAAAAAAAAAAAAAAAAAAAAAAAAAAAAAAAAAAAAAAAAAAAAAAAAAAAAAAAAAAAAAAAAAAAAAAAAAAAAAAGAAAAAAAAAAAAAAAAAAAAAAAAAAAAAAAAAAAAAAAAAAAAAAAAAAAAAAAAAAAAAAAAAAAAAAAAAAAAAAAAAAAAAAAAAAAAAAAAAAAAAAAAAAAAAAAAAAAAAAAAAAAAAAAAAAAAAAAAAAAAAAAAAAAAAAAAAAAAAAAAAAAAAAAAAAAAAAAAAAAAAAAAAAAAAAAAAAAAAAAAAAAAAAAAAAAAAAAAAAAAAAAAAAAAAAAAAAAAAAAAAAAAAAAAAAAAAAAAAAAAAAAAAAAAAAAAAAAAAAAAAAGAAAAA
>JAHLJT010005984.1:22500-42500 GCA_031308135.1 Acheta domesticus
AAAAAAAAAAAAAAAAAAAAAAAAAAAAAAAAAAAAAAAAAAAAAAAAAAAAAAAAAAAAAAAAAAAAAAAAAAAAAAAAAAAAAAAAAAAAAAAAAAAAAAAAAAAAAAAAAAAAAAAAAAAAAAAAAAAAAAAAAAAAAAAAAAAAAAAAAAAAAAAAAAAAAAAAAAAAAAAAAAAAAAAAAAAAAAAAAAAAAAAAAAAAAAAAAAAAAAAAAAAAAAAAAAAAAAAAAAAAAAAAAAAAAAAAAAAAAAAAAAAAAAAAAAAAAAAAAAAAAAAAAAAAAAAAAAAAAAAAAAAAAAAAAAAAAAAAAAAAAAAAAAAAAAAAAAAAAAAAAAAAAAAAAAAAAAAAAAAAAAAAAAAAAAAAAAAAAAAAAAAAAAAAAAAAAAAAAAAAAAAAAAAAAAAAAAAAAAAAAAAAAAAAAAAAAAAAAAAAAAAAAAAAAAAAAAAAAAAAAAAAAAAAAAAAAAAAAAAAAAAAAAAAAAAAAAAAAAAAAAAAAAAAAAAAAAAAAAAAAAAAAAAAAAAAAAAAAAAAAAAAAAAAAAAAAAAAAAAAAAAAAAAAAAAAAAAAAAAAAAAAAAAAAAAAAAAAAAAAAAAAAAAAAAAAAAAAAAAAAAAAAAAAAAAAAAAAAAAAAAAAAAAAAAAAAAAAAAAAAAAAAAAAAAAAAAAAAAAAAAAAAAAAAAAAAAAAAAAAAAAAAAAAAAAAAAAAAAAAAAAAAAAAAAAAAAAAAAAAAAAAAAAAAAAAAAAAAAAAAAAAAAAAAAAAAAAAAAAAAAAAAAAAAAAAAAAAAAAAAAAAAAAAAAAAAAAAAAAAAAAAAAAAAAAAAAAAAAAAAAAAAAAAAAAAAAAAAAAAAAAAAAAAAAAAAAAAAAAAAAAAAAAAAAAAAAAAAAAAAAAAAAAAAAAAAAAAAAAAAAAAAAAAAAAAAAAAAAAAAAAAAAAAAAAAAAAAAAAAAAAAAAAAAAAAAAAAAAAAAAAAAAAAAAAAAAAAAAAAAAAAAAAAAAAAAAAAAAAAAAAAAAAAAAAAAAAAAAAAAAAAAAAAAAAAAAAAAAAAAAAAAAAAAAAAAAAAAAAAAAAAAAAAAAAAAAAAAAAAAAAAAAAAAAAAAAAAAAAAAAAAAAAAAAAAAAAAAAAAAAAAAAAAAAAAAAAAAAAAAAAAAAAAAAAAAAAAAAAAAAAAAAAAAAAAAAAAAAAAAAAAAAAAAAAAAAAAAAAAAAAAAAAAAAAAAAAAAAAAAAAAAAAAAAAAAAAAAAAAAAAAAAAAAAAAAAAAAAAAAAAAAAAAAAAAAAAAAAAAAAAAAAAAAAAAAAAAAAAAAAAAAAAAAAAAAAAAAAAAAAAAAAAAAAAAAAAAAAAAAAAAAAAAAAAAAAAAAAAAAAAAAAAAAAAAAAAAAAAAAAAAAAAAAAAAAAAAAAAAAAAAAAAAAAAAAAAAAAAAAAAAAAAAAAAAAAAAAAAAAAAAAAAAAAAAAAAAAAAAAAAAAAAAAAAAAAAAAAAAAAAAAAAAAAAAAAAAAAAAAAAAAAAAAAAAAAAAAAAAAAAAAAAAAAAAAAAAAAAAAAAAAAAAAAAAAAAAAAAAAAAAAAAAAAAAAAAAAAAAAAAAAAAAAAAAAAAAAAAAAAAAAAAAAAAAAAAAAAAAAAAAAAAAAAAAAAAAAAAAAAAAAAAAAAAAAAAAAAAAAAAAAAAAAAAAAAAAAAAAAAAAAAAAAAAAAAAAAAAAAAAAAAAAAAAAAAAAAAAAAAAAAAAAAAAAAAAAAAAAAAAAAAAAAAAAAAAAAAAAAAAAAAAAAAAAAAAAAAAAAAAAAAAAAAAAAAAAAAAAAAAAAAAAAAAAAAAAAAAAAAAAAAAAAAAAAAAAAAAAAAAAAAAAAAAAAAAAAAAAAAAAAAAAAAAAAAAAAAAAAAAAAAAAAAAAAAAAAAAAAAAAAAAAAAAAAAAAAAAAAAAAAAAAAAAAAAAAAAAAAAAAAAAAAAAAAAAAAAAAAAAAAAAAAAAAAAAAAAAAAAAAAAAAAAAAAAAAAAAAAAAAAAAAAAAAAAAAAAAAAAAAAAAAAAAAAAAAAAAAAAAAAAAAAAAAAAAAAAAAAAAAAAAAAAAAAAAAAAAAAAAAAAAAAAAAAAAAAAAAAAAAAAAAAAAAAAAAAAAAAAAAAAAAAAAAAAAAAAAAAAAAAAAAAAAAAAAAAAAAAAAAAAAAAAAAAAAAAAAAAAAAAAAAAAAAAAAAAAAAAAAAAAAAAAAAAAAAAAAAAAAAAAAAAAAAAAAAAAAAAAAAAAAAAAAAAAAAAAAAAAAAAAAAAAAAAAAAAAAAAAAAAAAAAAAAAAAAAAAAAAAAAAAAAAAAAAAAAAAAAAAAAAAAAAAAAAAAAAAAAAAAAAAAAAAAAAAAAAAAAAAAAAAAAAAAAAAAAAAAAAAAAAAAAAAAAAAAAAAAAAAAAAAAAAAAAAAAAAAAAAAAAAAAAAAAAAAAAAAAAAAAAAAAAAAAAAAAAAAAAAAAAAAAAAAAAAAAAAAAAAAAAAAAAAAAAAAAAAAAAAAAAAAAAAAAAAAAAAAAAAAAAAAAAAAAAAAAAAAAAAAAAAAAAAAAAAAAAAAAAAAAAAAAAAAAAAAAAAAAAAAAAAAAAAAAAAAAAAAAAAAAAAAAAAAAAAAAAAAAAAAAAAAAAAAAAAAAAAAAAAAAAAAAAAAAAAAAAAAAAAAAAAAAAAAAAAAAAAAAAAAAAAAAAAAAAAAAAAAAAAAAAAAAAAAAAAAAAAAAAAAAAAAAAAAAAAAAAAAAAAAAAAAAAAAAAAAAAAAAAAAAAAAAAAAAAAAAAAAAAAAAAAAAAAAAAAAAAAAAAAAAAAAAAAAAAAAAAAAAAAAAAAAAAAAAAAAAAAAAAAAAAAAAAAAAAAAAAAAAAAAAAAAAAAAAAAAAAAAAAAAAAAAAAAAAAAAAAAAAAAAAAAAAAAAAAAAAAAAAAAAAAAAAAAAAAAAAAAAAAAAAAAAAAAAAAAAAAAAAAAAAAAAAAAAAAAAAAAAAAAAAAAAAAAAAAAAAAAAAAAAAAAAAAAAAAAAAAAAAAAAAAAAAAAAAAAAAAAAAAAAAAAAAAAAAAAAAAAAAAAAAAAAAAAAAAAAAAAAAAAAAAAAAAAAAAAAAAAAAAAAAAAAAAAAAAAAAAAAAAAAAAAAAAAAAAAAAAAAAAAAAAAAAAAAAAAAAAAAAAAAAAAAAAAAAAAAAAAAAAAAAAAAAAAAAAAAAAAAAAAAAAAAAAAAAAAAAAAAAAAAAAAAAAAAAAAAAAAAAAAAAAAAAAAAAAAAAAAAAAAAAAAAAAAAAAAAAAAAAAAAAAAAAAAAAAAAAAAAAAAAAAAAAAAAAAAAAAAAAAAAAAAAAAAAAAAAAAAAAAAAAAAAAAAAAAAAAAAAAAAAAAAAAAAAAAAAAAAAAAAAAAAAAAAAAAAAAAAAAAAAAAAAAAAAAAAAAAAAAAAAAAAAAAAAAAAAAAAAAAAAAAAAAAAAAAAAAAAAAAAAAAAAAAAAAAAAAAAAAAAAAAAAAAAAAAAAAAAAAAAAAAAAAAAAAAAAAAAAAAAAAAAAAAAAAAAAAAAAAAAAAAAAAAAAAAAAAAAAAAAAAAAAAAAAAAAAAAAAAAAAAAAAAAAAAAAAAAAAAAAAAAAAAAAAAAAAAAAAAAAAAAAAAAAAAAAAAAAAAAAAAAAAAAAAAAAAAAAAAAAAAAAAAAAAAAAAAAAAAAAAAAAAAAAAAAAAAAAAAAAAAAAAAAAAAAAAAAAAAAAAAAAAAAAAAAAAAAAAAAAAAAAAAAAAAAAAAAAAAAAAAAAAAAAAAAAAAAAAAAAAAAAAAAAAAAAAAAAAAAAAAAAAAAAAAAAAAAAAAAAAAAAAAAAAAAAAAAAAAAAAAAAAAAAAAAAAAAAAAAAAAAAAAAAAAAAAAAAAAAAAAAAAAAAAAAAAAAAAAAAAAAAAAAAAAAAAAAAAAAAAAAAAAAAAAAAAAAAAAAAAAAAAAAAAAAAAAAAAAAAAAAAAAAAAAAAAAAAAAAAAAAAAAAAAAAAAAAAAAAAAAAAAAAAAAAAAAAAAAAAAAAAAAAAAAAAAAAAAAAAAAAAAAAAAAAAAAAAAAAAAAAAAAAAAAAAAAAAAAAAAAAAAAAAAAAAAAAAAAAAAAAAAAAAAAAAAAAAAAAAAAAAAAAAAAAAAAAAAAAAAAAAAAAAAAAAAAAAAAAAAAAAAAAAAAAAAAAAAAAAAAAAAAAAAAAAAAAAAAAAAAAAAAAAAAAAAAAAAAAAAAAAAAAAAAAAAAAAAAAAAAAAAAAAAAAAAAAAAAAAAAAAAAAAAAAAAAAAAAAAAAAAAAAAAAAAAAAAAAAAAAAAAAAAAAAAAAAAAAAAAAAAAAAAAAAAAAAAAAAAAAAAAAAAAAAAAAAAAAAAAAAAAAAAAAAAAAAAAAAAAAAAAAAAAAAAAAAAAAAAAAAAAAAAAAAAAAAAAAAAAAAAAAAAAAAAAAAAAAAAAAAAAAAAAAAAAAAAAAAAAAAAAAAAAAAAAAAAAAAAAAAAAAAAAAAAAAAAAAAAAAAAAAAAAAAAAAAAAAAAAAAAAAAAAAAAAAAAAAAAAAAAAAAAAAAAAAAAAAAAAAAAAAAAAAAAAAAAAAAAAAAAAAAAAAAAAAAAAAAAAAAAAAAAAAAAAAAAAAAAAAAAAAAAAAAAAAAAAAAAAAAAAAAAAAAAAAAAAAAAAAAAAAAAAAAAAAAAAAAAAAAAAAAAAAAAAAAAAAAAAAAAAAAAAAAAAAAAAAAAAAAAAAAAAAAAAAAAAAAAAAAAAAAAAAAAAAAAAAAAAAAAAAAAAAAAAAAAAAAAAAAAAAAAAAAAAAAAAAAAAAAAAAAAAAAAAAAAAAAAAAAAAAAAAAAAAAAAAAAAAAAAAAAAAAAAAAAAAAAAAAAAAAAAAAAAAAAAAAAAAAAAAAAAAAAAAAAAAAAAAAAAAAAAAAAAAAAAAAAAAAAAAAAAAAAAAAAAAAAAAAAAAAAAAAAAAAAAAAAAAAAAAAAAAAAAAAAAAAAAAAAAAAAAAAAAAAAAAAAAAAAAAAAAAAAAAAAAAAAAAAAAAAAAAAAAAAAAAAAAAAAAAAAAAAAAAAAAAAAAAAAAAAAAAAAAAAAAAAAAAAAAAAAAAAAAAAAAAAAAAAAAAAAAAAAAAAAAAAAAAAAAAAAAAAAAAAAAAAAAAAAAAAAAAAAAAAAAAAAAAAAAAAAAAAAAAAAAAAAAAAAAAAAAAAAAAAAAAAAAAAAAAAAAAAAAAAAAAAAAAAAAAAAAAAAAAAAAAAAAAAAAAAAAAAAAAAAAAAAAAAAAAAAAAAAAAAAAAAAAAAAAAAAAAAAAAAAAAAAAAAAAAAAAAAAAAAAAAAAAAAAAAAAAAAAAAAAAAAAAAAAAAAAAAAAAAAAAAAAAAAAAAAAAAAAAAAAAAAAAAAAAAAAAAAAAAAAAAAAAAAAAAAAAAAAAAAAAAAAAAAAAAAAAAAAAAAAAAAAAAAAAAAAAAAAAAAAAAAAAAAAAAAAAAAAAAAAAAAAAAAAAAAAAAAAAAAAAAAAAAAAAAAAAAAAAAAAAAAAAAAAAAAAAAAAAAAAAAAAAAAAAAAAAAAAAAAAAAAAAAAAAAAAAAAAAAAAAAAAAAAAAAAAAAAAAAAAAAAAAAAAAAAAAAAAAAAAAAAAAAAAAAAAAAAAAAAAAAAAAAAAAAAAAAAAAAAAAAAAAAAAAAAAAAAAAAAAAAAAAAAAAAAAAAAAAAAAAAAAAAAAAAAAAAAAAAAAAAAAAAAAAAAAAAAAAAAAAAAAAAAAAAAAAAAAAAAAAAAAAAAAAAAAAAAAAAAAAAAAAAAAAAAAAAAAAAAAAAAAAAAAAAAAAAAAAAAAAAAAAAAAAAAAAAAAAAAAAAAAAAAAAAAAAAAAAAAAAAAAAAAAAAAAAAAAAAAAAAAAAAAAAAAAAAAAAAAAAAAAAAAAAAAAAAAAAAAAAAAAAAAAAAAAAAAAAAAAAAAAAAAAAAAAAAAAAAAAAAAAAAAAAAAAAAAAAAAAAAAAAAAAAAAAAAAAAAAAAAAAAAAAAAAAAAAAAAAAAAAAAAAAAAAAAAAAAAAAAAAAAAAAAAAAAAAAAAAAAAAAAAAAAAAAAAAAAAAAAAAAAAAAAAAAAAAAAAAAAAAAAAAAAAAAAAAAAAAAAAAAAAAAAAAAAAAAAAAAAAAAAAAAAAAAAAAAAAAAAAAAAAAAAAAAAAAAAAAAAAAAAAAAAAAAAAAAAAAAAAAAAAAAAAAAAAAAAAAAAAAAAAAAAAAAAAAAAAAAAAAAAAAAAAAAAAAAAAAAAAAAAAAAAAAAAAAAAAAAAAAAAAAAAAAAAAAAAAAAAAAAAAAAAAAAAAAAAAAAAAAAAAAAAAAAAAAAAAAAAAAAAAAAAAAAAAAAAAAAAAAAAAAAAAAAAAAAAAAAAAAAAAAAAAAAAAAAAAAAAAAAAAAAAAAAAAAAAAAAAAAAAAAAAAAAAAAAAAAAAAAAAAAAAAAAAAAAAAAAAAAAAAAAAAAAAAAAAAAAAAAAAAAAAAAAAAAAAAAAAAAAAAAAAAAAAAAAAAAAAAAAAAAAAAAAAAAAAAAAAAAAAAAAAAAAAAAAAAAAAAAAAAAAAAAAAAAAAAAAAAAAAAAAAAAAAAAAAAAAAAAAAAAAAAAAAAAAAAAAAAAAAAAAAAAAAAAAAAAAAAAAAAAAAAAAAAAAAAAAAAAAAAAAAAAAAAAAAAAAAAAAAAAAAAAAAAAAAAAAAAAAAAAAAAAAAAAAAAAAAAAAAAAAAAAAAAAAAAAAAAAAAAAAAAAAAAAAAAAAAAAAAAAAAAAAAAAAAAAAAAAAAAAAAAAAAAAAAAAAAAAAAAAAAAAAAAAAAAAAAAAAAAAAAAAAAAAAAAAAAAAAAAAAAAAAAAAAAAAAAAAAAAAAAAAAAAAAAAAAAAAAAAAAAAAAAAAAAAAAAAAAAAAAAAAAAAAAAAAAAAAAAAAAAAAAAAAAAAAAAAAAAAAAAAAAAAAAAAAAAAAAAAAAAAAAAAAAAAAAAAAAAAAAAAAAAAAAAAAAAAAAAAAAAAAAAAAAAAAAAAAAAAAAAAAAAAAAAAAAAAAAAAAAAAAAAAAAAAAAAAAAAAAAAAAAAAAAAAAAAAAAAAAAAAAAAAAAAAAAAAAAAAAAAAAAAAAAAAAAAAAAAAAAAAAAAAAAAAAAAAAAAAAAAAAAAAAAAAAAAAAAAAAAAAAAAAAAAAAAAAAAAAAAAAAAAAAAAAAAAAAAAAAAAAAAAAAAAAAAAAAAAAAAAAAAAAAAAAAAAAAAAAAAAAAAAAAAAAAAAAAAAAAAAAAAAAAAAAAAAAAAAAAAAAAAAAAAAAAAAAAAAAAAAAAAAAAAAAAAAAAAAAAAAAAAAAAAAAAAAAAAAAAAAAAAAAAAAAAAAAAAAAAAAAAAAAAAAAAAAAAAAAAAAAAAAAAAAAAAAAAAAAAAAAAAAAAAAAAAAAAAAAAAAAAAAAAAAAAAAAAAAAAAAAAAAAAAAAAAAAAAAAAAAAAAAAAAAAAAAAAAAAAAAAAAAAAAAAAAAAAAAAAAAAAAAAAAAAAAAAAAAAAAAAAAAAAAAAAAAAAAAAAAAAAAAAAAAAAAAAAAAAAAAAAAAAAAAAAAAAAAAAAAAAAAAAAAAAAAAAAAAAAAAAAAAAAAAAAAAAAAAAAAAAAAAAAAAAAAAAAAAAAAAAAAAAAAAAAAAAAAAAAAAAAAAAAAAAAAAAAAAAAAAAAAAAAAAAAAAAAAAAAAAAAAAAAAAAAAAAAAAAAAAAAAAAAAAAAAAAAAAAAAAAAAAAAAAAAAAAAAAAAAAAAAAAAAAAAAAAAAAAAAAAAAAAAAAAAAAAAAAAAAAAAAAAAAAAAAAAAAAAAAAAAAAAAAAAAAAAAAAAAAAAAAAAAAAAAAAAAAAAAAAAAAAAAAAAAAAAAAAAAAAAAAAAAAAAAAAAAAAAAAAAAAAAAAAAAAAAAAAAAAAAAAAAAAAAAAAAAAAAAAAAAAAAAAAAAAAAAAAAAAAAAAAAAAAAAAAAAAAAAAAAAAAAAAAAAAAAAAAAAAAAAAAAAAAAAAAAAAAAAAAAAAAAAAAAAAAAAAAAAAAAAAAAAAAAAAAAAAAAAAAAAAAAAAAAAAAAAAAAAAAAAAAAAAAAAAAAAAAAAAAAAAAAAAAAAAAAAAAAAAAAAAAAAAAAAAAAAAAAAAAAAAAAAAAAAAAAAAAAAAAAAAAAAAAAAAAAAAAAAAAAAAAAAAAAAAAAAAAAAAAAAAAAAAAAAAAAAAAAAAAAAAAAAAAAAAAAAAAAAAAAAAAAAAAAAAAAAAAAAAAAAAAAAAAAAAAAAAAAAAAAAAAAAAAAAAAAAAAAAAAAAAAAAAAAAAAAAAAAAAAAAAAAAAAAAAAAAAAAAAAAAAAAAAAAAAAAAAAAAAAAAAAAAAAAAAAAAAAAAAAAAAAAAAAAAAAAAAAAAAAAAAAAAAAAAAAAAAAAAAAAAAAAAAAAAAAAAAAAAAAAAAAAAAAAAAAAAAAAAAAAAAAAAAAAAAAAAAAAAAAAAAAAAAAAAAAAAAAAAAAAAAAAAAAAAAAAAAAAAAAAAAAAAAAAAAAAAAAAAAAAAAAAAAAAAAAAAAAAAAAAAAAAAAAAAAAAAAAAAAAAAAAAAAAAAAAAAAAAAAAAAAAAAAAAAAAAAAAAAAAAAAAAAAAAAAAAAAAAAAAAAAAAAAAAAAAAAAAAAAAAAAAAAAAAAAAAAAAAAAAAAAAAAAAAAAAAAAAAAAAAAAAAAAAAAAAAAAAAAAAAAAAAAAAAAAAAAAAAAAAAAAAAAAAAAAAAAAAAAAAAAAAAAAAAAAAAAAAAAAAAAAAAAAAAAAAAAAAAAAAAAAAAAAAAAAAAAAAAAAAAAAAAAAAAAAAAAAAAAAAAAAAAAAAAAAAAAAAAAAAAAAAAAAAAAAAAAAAAAAAAAAAAAAAAAAAAAAAAAAAAAAAAAAAAAAAAAAAAAAAAAAAAAAAAAAAAAAAAAAAAAAAAAAAAAAAAAAAAAAAAAAAAAAAAAAAAAAAAAAAAAAAAAAAAAAAAAAAAAAAAAAAAAAAAAAAAAAAAAAAAAAAAAAAAAAAAAAAAAAAAAAAAAAAAAAAAAAAAAAAAAAAAAAAAAAAAAAAAAAAAAAAAAAAAAAAAAAAAAAAAAAAAAAAAAAAAAAAAAAAAAAAAAAAAAAAAAAAAAAAAAAAAAAAAAAAAAAAAAAAAAAAAAAAAAAAAAAAAAAAAAAAAAAAAAAAAAAAAAAAAAAAAAAAAAAAAAAAAAAAAAAAAAAAAAAAAAAAAAAAAAAAAAAAAAAAAAAAAAAAAAAAAAAAAAAAAAAAAAAAAAAAAAAAAAAAAAAAAAAAAAAAAAAAAAAAAAAAAAAAAAAAAAAAAAAAAAAAAAAAAAAAAAAAAAAAAAAAAAAAAAAAAAAAAAAAAAAAAAAAAAAAAAAAAAAAAAAAAAAAAAAAAAAAAAAAAAAAAAAAAAAAAAAAAAAAAAAAAAAAAAAAAAAAAAAAAAAAAAAAAAAAAAAAAAAAAAAAAAAAAAAAAAAAAAAAAAAAAAAAAAAAAAAAAAAAAAAAAAAAAAAAAAAAAAAAAAAAAAAAAAAAAAAAAAAAAAAAAAAAAAAAAAAAAAAAAAAAAAAAAAAAAAAAAAAAAAAAAAAAAAAAAAAAAAAAAAAAAAAAAAAAAAAAAAAAAAAAAAAAAAAAAAAAAAAAAAAAAAAAAAAAAAAAAAAAAAAAAAAAAAAAAAAAAAAAAAAAAAAAAAAAAAAAAAAAAAAAAAAAAAAAAAAAAAAAAAAAAAAAAAAAAAAAAAAAAAAAAAAAAAAAAAAAAAAAAAAAAAAAAAAAAAAAAAAAAAAAAAAAAAAAAAAAAAAAAAAAAAAAAAAAAAAAAAAAAAAAAAAAAAAAAAAAAAAAAAAAAAAAAAAAAAAAAAAAAAAAAAAAAAAAAAAAAAAAAAAAAAAAAAAAAAAAAAAAAAAAAAAAAAAAAAAAAAAAAAAAAAAAAAAAAAAAAAAAAAAAAAAAAAAAAAAAAAAAAAAAAAAAAAAAAAAAAAAAAAAAAAAAAAAAAAAAAAAAAAAAAAAAAAAAAAAAAAAAAAAAAAAAAAAAAAAAAAAAAAAAAAAAAAAAAAAAAAAAAAAAAAAAAAAAAAAAAAAAAAAAAAAAAAAAAAAAAAAAAAAAAAAAAAAAAAAAAAAAAAAAAAAAAAAAAAAAAAAAAAAAAAAAAAAAAAAAAAAAAAAAAAAAAAAAAAAAAAAAAAAAAAAAAAAAAAAAAAAAAAAAAAAAAAAAAAAAAAAAAAAAAAAAAAAAAAAAAAAAAAAAAAAAAAAAAAAAAAAAAAAAAAAAAAAAAAAAAAAAAAAAAAAAAAAAAAAAAAAAAAAAAAAAAAAAAAAAAAAAAAAAAAAAAAAAAAAAAAAAAAAAAAAAAAAAAAAAAAAAAAAAAAAAAAAAAAAAAAAAAAAAAAAAAAAAAAAAAAAAAAAAAAAAAAAAAAAAAAAAAAAAAAAAAAAAAAAAAAAAAAAAAAAAAAAAAAAAAAAAAAAAAAAAAAAAAAAAAAAAAAAAAAAAAAAAAAAAAAAAAAAAAAAAAAAAAAAAAAAAAAAAAAAAAAAAAAAAAAAAAAAAAAAAAAAAAAAAAAAAAAAAAAAAAAAAAAAAAAAAAAAAAAAAAAAAAAAAAAAAAAAAAAAAAAAAAAAAAAAAAAAAAAAAAAAAAAAAAAAAAAAAAAAAAAAAAAAAAAAAAAAAAAAAAAAAAAAAAAAAAAAAAAAAAAAAAAAAAAAAAAAAAAAAAAAAAAAAAAAAAAAAAAAAAAAAAAAAAAAAAAAAAAAAAAAAAAAAAAAAAAAAAAAAAAAAAAAAAAAAAAAAAAAAAAAAAAAAAAAAAAAAAAAAAAAAAAAAAAAAAAAAAAAAAAAAAAAAAAAAAAAAAAAAAAAAAAAAAAAAAAAAAAAAAAAAAAAAAAAAAAAAAAAAAAAAAAAAAAAAAAAAAAAAAAAAAAAAAAAAAAAAAAAAAAAAAAAAAAAAAAAAAAAAAAAAAAAAAAAAAAAAAAAAAAAAAAAAAAAAAAAAAAAAAAAAAAAAAAAAAAAAAAAAAAAAAAAAAAAAAAAAAAAAAAAAAAAAAAAAAAAAAAAAAAAAAAAAAAAAAAAAAAAAAAAAAAAAAAAAAAAAAAAAAAAAAAAAAAAAAAAAAAAAAAAAAAAAAAAAAAAAAAAAAAAAAAAAAAAAAAAAAAAAAAAAAAAAAAAAAAAAAAAAAAAAAAAAAAAAAAAAAAAAAAAAAAAAAAAAAAAAAAAAAAAAAAAAAAAAAAAAAAAAAAAAAAAAAAAAAAAAAAAAAAAAAAAAAAAAAAAAAAAAAAAAAAAAAAAAAAAAAAAAAAAAAAAAAAAAAAAAAAAAAAAAAAAAAAAAAAAAAAAAAAAAAAAAAAAAAAAAAAAAAAAAAAAAAAAAAAAAAAAAAAAAAAAAAAAAAAAAAAAAAAAAAAAAAAAAAAAAAAAAAAAAAAAAAAAAAAAAAAAAAAAAAAAAAAAAAAAAAAAAAAAAAAAAAAAAAAAAAAAAAAAAAAAAAAAAAAAAAAAAAAAAAAAAAAAAAAAAAAAAAAAAAAAAAAAAAAAAAAAAAAAAAAAAAAAAAAAAAAAAAAAAAAAAAAAAAAAAAAAAAAAAAAAAAAAAAAAAAAAAAAAAAAAAAAAAAAAAAAAAAAAAAAAAAAAAAAAAAAAAAAAAAAAAAAAAAAAAAAAAAAAAAAAAAAAAAAAAAAAAAAAAAAAAAAAAAAAAAAAAAAAAAAAAAAAAAAAAAAAAAAAAAAAAAAAAAAAAAAAAAAAAAAAAAAAAAAAAAAAAAAAAAAAAAAAAAAAAAAAAAAAAAAAAAAAAAAAAAAAAAAAAAAAAAAAAAAAAAAAAAAAAAAAAAAAAAAAAAAAAAAAAAAAAAAAAAAAAAAAAAAAAAAAAAAAAAAAAAAAAAAAAAAAAAAAAAAAAAAAAAAAAAAAAAAAAAAAAAAAAAAAAAAAAAAAAAAAAAAAAAAAAAAAAAAAAAAAAAAAAAAAAAAAAAAAAAAAAAAAAAAAAAAAAAAAAAAAAAAAAAAAAAAAAAAAAAAAAAAAAAAAAAAAAAAAAAAAAAAAAAAAAAAAAAAAAAAAAAAAAAAAAAAAAAAAAAAAAAAAAAAAAAAAAAAAAAAAAAAAAAAAAAAAAAAAAAAAAAAAAAAAAAAAAAAAAAAAAAAAAAAAAAAAAAAAAAAAAAAAAAAAAAAAAAAAAAAAAAAAAAAAAAAAAAAAAAAAAAAAAAAAAAAAAAAAAAAAAAAAAAAAAAAAAAAAAAAAAAAAAAAAAAAAAAAAAAAAAAAAAAAAAAAAAAAAAAAAAAAAAAAAAAAAAAAAAAAAAAAAAAAAAAAAAAAAAAAAAAAAAAAAAAAAAAAAAAAAAAAAAAAAAAAAAAAAAAAAAAAAAAAAAAAAAAAAAAAAAAAAAAAAAAAAAAAAAAAAAAAAAAAAAAAAAAAAAAAAAAAAAAAAAAAAAAAAAAAAAAAAAAAAAAAAAAAAAAAAAAAAAAAAAAAAAAAAAAAAAAAAAAAAAAAAAAAAAAAAAAAAAAAAAAAAAAAAAAAAAAAAAAAAAAAAAAAAAAAAAAAAAAAAAAAAAAAAAAAAAAAAAAAAAAAAAAAAAAAAAAAAAAAAAAAAAAAAAAAAAAAAAAAAAAAAAAAAAAAAAAAAAAAAAAAAAAAAAAAAAAAAAAAAAAAAAAAAAAAAAAAAAAAAAAAAAAAAAAAAAAAAAAAAAAAAAAAAAAAAAAAAAAAAAAAAAAAAAAAAAAAAAAAAAAAAAAAAAAAAAAAAAAAAAAAAAAAAAAAAAAAAAAAAAAAAAAAAAAAAAAAAAAAAAAAAAAAAAAAAAAAAAAAAAAAAAAAAAAAAAAAAAAAAAAAAAAAAAAAAAAAAAAAAAAAAAAAAAAAAAAAAAAAAAAAAAAAAAAAAAAAAAAAAAAAAAAAAAAAAAAAAAAAAAAAAAAAAAAAAAAAAAAAAAAAAAAAAAAAAAAAAAAAAAAAAAAAAAAAAAAAAAAAAAAAAAAAAAAAAAAAAAAAAAAAAAAAAAAAAAAAAAAAAAAAAAAAAAAAAAAAAAAAAAAAAAAAAAAAAAAAAAAAAAAAAAAAAAAAAAAAAAAAAAAAAAAAAAAAAAAAAAAAAAAAAAAAAAAAAAAAAAAAAAAAAAAAAAAAAAAAAAAAAAAAAAAAAAAAAAAAAAAAAAAAAAAAAAAAAAAAAAAAAAAAAAAAAAAAAAAAAAAAAAAAAAAAAAAAAAAAAAAAAAAAAAAAAAAAAAAAAAAAAAAAAAAAAAAAAAAAAAAAAAAAAAAAAAAAAAAAAAAAAAAAAAAAAAAAAAAAAAAAAAAAAAAAAAAAAAAAAAAAAAAAAAAAAAAAAAAAAAAAAAAAAAAAAAAAAAAAAAAAAAAAAAAAAAAAAAAAAAAAAAAAAAAAAAAAAAAAAAAAAAAAAAAAAAAAAAAAAAAAAAAAAAAAAAAAAAAAAAAAAAAAAAAAAAAAAAAAAAAAAAAAAAAAAAAAAAAAAAAAAAAAAAAAAAAAAAAAAAAAAAAAAAAAAAAAAAAAAAAAAAAAAAAAAAAAAAAAAAAAAAAAAAAAAAAAAAAAAAAAAAAAAAAAAAAAAAAAAAAAAAAAAAAAAAAAAAAAAAAAAAAAAAAAAAAAAAAAAAAAAAAAAAAAAAAAAAAAAAAAAAAAAAAAAAAAAAAAAAAAAAAAAAAAAAAAAAAAAAAAAAAAAAAAAAAAAAAAAAAAAAAAAAAAAAAAAAAAAAAAAAAAAAAAAAAAAAAAAAAAAAAAAAAAAAAAAAAAAAAAAAAAAAAAAAAAAAAAAAAAAAAAAAAAAAAAAAAAAAAAAAAAAAAAAAAAAAAAAAAAAAAAAAAAAAAAAAAAAAAAAAAAAAAAAAAAAAAAAAAAAAAAAAAAAAAAAAAAAAAAAAAAAAAAAAAAAAAAAAAAAAAAAAAAAAAAAAAAAAAAAAAAAAAAAAAAAAAAAAAAAAAAAAAAAAAAAAAAAAAAAAAAAAAAAAAAAAAAAAAAAAAAAAAAAAAAAAAAAAAAAAAAAAAAAAAAAAAAAAAAAAAAAAAAAAAAAAAAAAAAAAAAAAAAAAAAAAAAAAAAAAAAAAAAAAAAAAAAAAAAAAAAAAAAAAAAAAAAAAAAAAAAAAAAAAAAAAAAAAAAAAAAAAAAAAAAAAAAAAAAAAAAAAAAAAAAAAAAAAAAAAAAAAAAAAAAAAAAAAAAAAAAAAAAAAAAAAAAAAAAAAAAAAAAAAAAAAAAAAAAAAAAAAAAAAAAAAAAAAAAAAAAAAAAAAAAAAAAAAAAAAAAAAAAAAAAAAAAAAAAAAAAAAAAAAAAAAAAAAAAAAAAAAAAAAAAAAAAAAAAAAAAAAAAAAAAAAAAAAAAAAAAAAAAAAAAAAAAAAAAAAAAAAAAAAAAAAAAAAAAAAAAAAAAAAAAAAAAAAAAAAAAAAAAAAAAAAAAAAAAAAAAAAAAAAAAAAAAAAAAAAAAAAAAAAAAAAAAAAAAAAAAAAAAAAAAAAAAAAAAAAAAAAAAAAAAAAAAAAAAAAAAAAAAAAAAAAAAAAAAAAAAAAAAAAAAAAAAAAAAAAAAAAAAAAAAAAAAAAAAAAAAAAAAAAAAAAAAAAAAAAAAAAAAAAAAAAAAAAAAAAAAAAAAAAAAAAAAAAAAAAAAAAAAAAAAAAAAAAAAAAAAAAAAAAAAAAAAAAAAAAAAAAAAAAAAAAAAAAAAAAAAAAAAAAAAAAAAAAAAAAAAAAAAAAAAAAAAAAAAAAAAAAAAAAAAAAAAAAAAAAAAAAAAAAAAAAAAAAAAAAAAAAAAAAAAAAAAAAAAAAAAAAAAAAAAAAAAAAAAAAAAAAAAAAAAAAAAAAAAAAAAAAAAAAAAAAAAAAAAAAAAAAAAAAAAAAAAAAAAAAAAAAAAAAAAAAAAAAAAAAAAAAAAAAAAAAAAAAAAAAAAAAAAAAAAAAAAAAAAAAAAAAAAAAAAAAAAAAAAAAAAAAAAAAAAAAAAAAAAAAAAAAAAAAAAAAAAAAAAAAAAAAAAAAAAAAAAAAAAAAAAAAAAAAAAAAAAAAAAAAAAAAAAAAAAAAAAAAAAAAAAAAAAAAAAAAAAAAAAAAAAAAAAAAAAAAAAAAAAAAAAAAAAAAAAAAAAAAAAAAAAAAAAAAAAAAAAAAAAAAAAAAAAAAAAAAAAAAAAAAAAAAAAAAAAAAAAAAAAAAAAAAAAAAAAAAAAAAAAAAAAAAAAAAAAAAAAAAAAAAAAAAAAAAAAAAAAAAAAAAAAAAAAAAAAAAAAAAAAAAAAAAAAAAAAAAAAAAAAAAAAAAAAAAAAAAAAAAAAAAAAAAAAAAAAAAAAAAAAAAAAAAAAAAAAAAAAAAAAAAAAAAAAAAAAAAAAAAAAAAAAAAAAAAAAAAAAAAAAAAAAAAAAAAAAAAAAAAAAAAAAAAAAAAAAAAAAAAAAAAAAAAAAAAAAAAAAAAAAAAAAAAAAAAAAAAAAAAAAAAAAAAAAAAAAAAAAAAAAAAAAAAAAAAAAAAAAAAAAAAAAAAAAAAAAAAAAAAAAAAAAAAAAAAAAAAAAAAAAAAAAAAAAAAAAAAAAAAAAAAAAAAAAAAAAAAAAAAAAAAAAAAAAAAAAAAAAAAAAAAAAAAAAAAAAAAAAAAAAAAAAAAAAAAAAAAAAAAAAAAAAAAAAAAAAAAAAAAAAAAAAAAAAAAAAAAAAAAAAAAAAAAAAAAAAAAAAAAAAAAAAAAAAAAAAAAAAAAAAAAAAAAAAAAAAAAAAAAAAAAAAAAAAAAAAAAAAAAAAAAAAAAAAAAAAAAAAAAAAAAAAAAAAAAAAAAAAAAAAAAAAAAAAAAAAAAAAAAAAAAAAAAAAAAAAAAAAAAAAAAAAAAAAAAAAAAAAAAAAAAAAAAAAAAAAAAAAAAAAAAAAAAAAAAAAAAAAAAAAAAAAAAAAAAAAAAAAAAAAAAAAAAAAAAAAAAAAAAAAAAAAAAAAAAAAAAAAAAAAAAAAAAAAAAAAAAAAAAAAAAAAAAAAAAAAAAAAAAAAAAAAAAAAAAAAAAAAAAAAAAAAAAAAAAAAAAAAAAAAAAAAAAAAAAAAAAAAAAAAAAAAAAAAAAAAAAAAAAAAAAAAAAAAAAAAAAAAAAAAAAAAAAAAAAAAAAAAAAAAAAAAAAAAAAAAAAAAAAAAAAAAAAAAAAAAAAAAAAAAAAAAAAAAAAAAAAAAAAAAAAAAAAAAAAAAAAAAAAAAAAAAAAAAAAAAAAAAAAAAAAAAAAAAAAAAAAAAAAAAAAAAAAAAAAAAAAAAAAAAAAAAAAAAAAAAAAAAAAAAAAAAAAAAAAAAAAAAAAAAAAAAAAAAAAAAAAAAAAAAAAAAAAAAAAAAAAAAAAAAAAAAAAAAAAAAAAAAAAAAAAAAAAAAAAAAAAAAAAAAAAAAAAAAAAAAAAAAAAAAAAAAAAAAAAAAAAAAAAAAAAAAAAAAAAAAAAAAAAAAAAAAAAAAAAAAAAAAAAAAAAAAAAAAAAAAAAAAAAAAAAAAAAAAAAAAAAAAAAAAAAAAAAAAAAAAAAAAAAAAAAAAAAAAAAAAAAAAAAAAAAAAAAAAAAAAAAAAAAAAAAAAAAAAAAAAAAAAAAAAAAAAAAAAAAAAAAAAAAAAAAAAAAAAAAAAAAAAAAAAAAAAAAAAAAAAAAAAAAAAAAAAAAAAAAAAAAAAAAAAAAAAAAAAAAAAAAAAAAAAAAAAAAAAAAAAAAAAAAAAAAAAAAAAAAAAAAAAAAAAAAAAAAAAAAAAAAAAAAAAAAAAAAAAAAAAAAAAAAAAAAAAAAAAAAAAAAAAAAAAAAAAAAAAAAAAAAAAAAAAAAAAAAAAAAAAAAAAAAAAAAAAAAAAAAAAAAAAAAAAAAAAAAAAAAAAAAAAAAAAAAAAAAAAAAAAAAAAAAAAAAAAAAAAAAAAAAAAAAAAAAAAAAAAAAAAAAAAAAAAAAAAAAAAAAAAAAAAAAAAAAAAAAAAAAAAAAAAAAAAAAAAAAAAAAAAAAAAAAAAAAAAAAAAAAAAAAAAAAAAAAAAAAAAAAAAAAAAAAAAAAAAAAAAAAAAAAAAAAAAAAAAAAAAAAAAAAAAAAAAAAAAAAAAAAAAAAAAAAAAAAAAAAAAAAAAAAAAAAAAAAAAAAAAAAAAAAAAAAAAAAAAAAAAAAAAAAAAAAAAAAAAAAAAAAAAAAAAAAAAAAAAAAAAAAAAAAAAAAAAAAAAAAAAAAAAAAAAAAAAAAAAAAAAAAAAAAAAAAAAAAAAAAAAAAAAAAAAAAAAAAAAAAAAAAAAAAAAAAAAAAAAAAAAAAAAAAAAAAAAAAAAAAAAAAAAAAAAAAAAAAAAAAAAAAAAAAAAAAAAAAAAAAAAAAAAAAAAAAAAAAAAAAAAAAAAAAAAAAAAAAAAAAAAAAAAAAAAAAAAAAAAAAAAAAAAAAAAAAAAAAAAAAAAAAAAAAAAAAAAAAAAAAAAAAAAAAAAAAAAAAAAAAAAAAAAAAAAAAAAAAAAAAAAAAAAAAAAAAAAAAAAAAAAAAAAAAAAAAAAAAAAAAAAAAAAAAAAAAAAAAAAAAAAAAAAAAAAAAAAAAAAAAAAAAAAAAAAAAAAAAAAAAAAAAAAAAAAAAAAAAAAAAAAACAAAAAAAAAAAAAAAAAAAAAAAAAAAAAAAAAAAAAAAAAAAAAAAAAAAAAAAAAAAAAAAAAAAAAAAAAAAAAAAAAAAAAAAAAAAAAAAAAAAAAAAAAAAAAAAAAAAAAAAAAAAAAAAAAAAAAAAAAAAAAAAAAAAAAAAAAAAAAAAAAAAAAAAAAAAAAAAAAAAAAAAAAAAAAAAAAAAAAAAAAAAAAAAAAAAAAAAAAAAAAAAAAAAAAAAAAAAAAAAAAAAAAAAAAAAAAAAAAAAAAACAAAAAAAAAAAAAAAAAAAAAAAAAAAAAAAAAAAAAAAAAAAAAAAAAAAAAAAAAAAAAAAAAAAAAAAAAAAAAAAAAAAAAAAAAAAAAAAAAAAAAAAAAAAAAAAAAAAAAAAAAAAAAAAAAAAAAAAAAAAAAAAAAAAAAAAAAAAAAAAAAAAAAAAAAAAAAAAAAAAAAAAAAAAAAAAAAAAAAAAAAAAAAAAAAAAAAAAAAAAAAAAAAAAAAAAAAAAAAAAAAAAAAAAAAAAAAAAAAAAAAAAAAAAAAAAAAAAAAAAAAAAAAAAAAAAAAAAAAAAAAAAAAAAAAAAAAAAAAAAAAAAAAAAAAAAAAAAAAAAAAAAAAAAAAAAAAAAAAAAAAAAAAAAAAAAAAAAAAAAAAAAAAAAAAAAAAAAAAAAAAAAAAAAAAAAAAAAAAAAAAAAAAAAAAAAAAAAAAAAAAAAAAAAAAAAAAAAAAAAAAAAAAAAAAAAAAAAAAAAAAAAAAAAAAAAAAAAAAAAAAAAAAAAAAAAAAAAAAAAAAAAAAAAAAAAAAAAAAAAAAAAAAAAAAAAAAAAAAAAAAAAAAAAAAAAAAAAAAAAAAAAAAAAAAAAAAAAAAAAAAAAAAAAAAAAAAAAAAAAAAAAAAAAAAAAAAAAAAAAAAAAAAAAAAAAAAAAAAAAAAAAAAAAAAAAAAAAAAAAAAAAAAAAAAAAAAAAAAAAAAAAAAAAAAAAAAAAAAAAAAAAAAAAAAAAAAAAAAAAAAAAAAAAAAAAAAAAAAAAAAAAAAAAAAAAAAAAAAAAAAAAAAAAAAAAAAAAAAAAAAAAAAAAAAAAAAAAAAAAAAAAAAAAAAAAAAAAAAAAAAAAAAAAAAAAAAAAAAAAAAAAAAAAAAAAAAAAAAAAAAAAAAAAAAAACAAAAAAAAAAAAAAAAAAAAAAAAAAAAAAAAAAAAAAAAAAAAAAAAAAAAAAAAAAAAAAAAAAACAAAAAAAAAAAAAAAAAAAAAAAAAAAAAAAAAAAAAAAAAAAAAAAAAAAAAAAAAAAAAAAAAAAAAAAAAAAAAAAAAAAAAAAAAAAAAAAAAAAAAAAAAAAAAAAAAAAAAAAAAAAAAAAAAAAAAAAAAAAAAAAAAAAAAAAAAAAAAAAAAAAAAAAAAAAAAAAAAAAAAAAAAAAAAAAAAAAAAAAAAAAAAAAAAAAAAAAAAAAAAAAAAAAAAAAAAAAAAAAAAAAAAAAAAAAAAAAAAAAAAAAAAAAAAAAAAAAAAAAAAAAAAAAAAAAAAAAAAAAAAAAAAAAAAAAAAAAAAAAAAAAAAAAAAAAAAAAAAAAAAAAAAAAAAAAAAAAAAAAAAAAAAAAAACAAAAAAAAAAAAAAAAAAAAAAAAAAAAAAAAAAAAAAAAAAAAAAAAAAAAAAAAAAAAAAAAAAAAAAAAAAAAAAAAAAAAAAAAAAAAAAAAAAAACAAAAAAAAAAAAAAAAAAAAAAAAAAAAAAAAAAAAAAAAAAAAAAAAAAAAAAAAAAAAAAAAAAAAAAAAAAAAAAAAAAAAAAAAAAAAAAAAAAAAAAAAAAAAAAAAAAAAAAAAAAAAAAAAAAAAAAAAAAAAAAAAAAAAAAAAAAAAAAAAAAAAAAAAAAAAAAAAAAAAAAAAAAAAAAAAAAAAAAAAAAAAAAAAAAAAAAAAAAAAAAAAAAAAAAAAAAAAAAAAAAAAAAAAAAAAAAAAAAAAAAAAAAAAAAAAAAAAAAAAAAAAAAAAAAAAAAAAAAAAAAAAAAAAAAAAAAAAAAAAAAAAAAAAAAAAAAAAAAAAAAAAAAAACAAAAAAAAAACAAAAAAAAAAAAAAAAAAAAAAAAAAAAAAAAAAAAAAAAAAAAAAAAAAAACAAAAAAAAAAAAAAAAAAAAAAAAAAAAAAAAAAAAAAAAAAAAAAAAAAAAAAAAAAAAAAAAAAAAAAAAAAAAAAAAAAAAAAAAAAAAAAAAAAAAAAAAAAAAAAAAAAAAAAAAAAAAAAAAAAAAAAAAAAAAAAAAAAAAAAAAAAAAAAAAAAAAAAAAAAAAAAAAAAAAAAAAAAAAAAAAAAAAAAAAAAAAACAAAAAAAAAAAAAAAAAAAAAAAAAAAAAAAAAAAAAAAAAAAAAAAAAAAAAAAAAAAAAAAAAAAAAAAAAACAAAAAAAAAAAAAAAAAAAAAAAAAAAAAAAAAAACAA
>JAHLJT010005984.1:45000-70000 GCA_031308135.1 Acheta domesticus
AAAAAAAAAAAAAAAAAAAAAAAAAAAAAAAAAAAAAAAAAAAAAAAAAAAAAAAAAAAAAAAAAAAAAAAAAAAAAAAAAAAAAAAAAAAAAAAAAAAAAAAAAAAAAAAAAAAAAAAAAAAAAAAAAAAACAAAAAAAAAAAAAAAAAAAAAAAAAAAAAAAACAAAAAAAAAAAAAAAAAAAAAAAAAAAAAAAAAACAAAAAAAAAAAAAAAAAAAAAAAAAAAAAAAAAAAAAAAAAAAAAAAAAAAAAAAAAAAAAAAAAAAAAAAAAAAAAAAAAAAAAAAAAAAAAAAAAAAAAAAAAAAAAAAAAAAAAAAAAAAAAAAAAAAAAAAAAAAAAAAAAAAAAAAAAAAAAAAAAAAAAAAAAAAAAAAAAAAAAAAAAAACAAAAAAAAAAAAAAAAAAAAAAAAAAAAAAAAAAAAAAAAACAAAAAAAAAAAAAAAAAAAAAAAAAAAAAAAAAAACAAAAAAAAAAAAAAAAAAAAAAAAAAAAAAAAAAAAAAAAAAAAAAAAAAAAAAAAAAAAAAAAAAAAAAAAAAAAAAAAAAAAAAAAAAAAAAAAAAAAAAAAAAAAAAAAAAAAAAAAAAAAAAAAAAAAAAAAAAAAAAAAAAAAAAAAAAAAAAAAAAAAAAAAAAAAAAAAAAAAAAAAAAAAAAAAAAAAAAAAAAAAAAAAAAAAAAAAAAAAAAAAACAAAAAAAAAAAAAAAAAAAAAAAAAAAAAAAAAAAAAAAAAAAAAAAAAAAAAAAAAAAAAAAAAAAAAAAAAAAAAAAACAAAAAAAAAAAAAAAAAAAAAAAAAAAAAAAAAAAAAACAAAAAAAAAAAAAAAAAAAAAAAAAAAAAAAAAAAAAAAAAAAAAAAAAAAAAAAAAAAAAAAAAAAAACAAAAAAAAAAAAAAAAAAAAAAAAAAAAAAAAAAAAAAAAAAAAAAAAAAAAAACAAAAAAAAAAAAAAAAAAAAAAAAAAAAAAAAAAAAAAAAAAAAAAAAAAAAAACAAAAAAAAAAAAAAAAAAAAAACAAAAAAAAAAAAAAAAAAAAAAAAAAAAAAAAAAAAAAAAAAAAAAAAAAAAAAAAAAAAACAAAAAAAAAAAAAAAAAAAAAAACAAAAAAAAAAAAAAAAAAAAAAAAAAAAAAAAAAAAAAAAAAAAAAAAAAAAAAAAAAAAAAAAAAAAAAAAAAAAAAAAAAAAAAAAAAAAAAAAAAAAAACAAAAAAAAAAAAAAAAAAAAACAAAAAAAAAAAAAAAAAAAAAAAAAAAAAAAAAAAAAAAAAAAAAACAAAAAAAAAAAAAAAAAAAAAAAAAAAAAAAAAAAAAAAAAAAAAAAAAAAAAAAAAAAAAAAAAAAAAAAAAAAAAAAAAAAAAACAAAAAAAAAAAAAAAAAAAAAAAAAAAAAAAAAAAAAAAAAAAAAAAAAAAAAAAAAAAAAAAAAAAAAAAAAAAAAAAAAAAAAAAAAAAAAAAAAAAAAAAAAACAAAAAAAAAAAAAAAAAAAAAAAAAAAAAAAAAAAAAAAAAAAAAAAAAAAAAAAAAAAAAAAAAAAAAAAAAAAAAAAAAAAAAAAAAAAAAAAAAAAAAAAAAAAAAAAAAAAAAAAAAAAAAAACAAAAAAAAAAAAAAAAAAAAAAAAAAAAAAAAAAAAAAAAAAAAAAAAAAAAAAAAAAAAAAAAAAAAAAAAAAAAAAAAAAAAAAAAAAAAAAAAAAAAAAAAAAAAAAAAAAAAAAAAAAAAAAAAAAAAAAAAAAAAAAAAAAAAAACAAAAAAAAAAAAAAAAAAAAAAAAAAAAAAAAAAAAAAAAAAAAAAAAAAAAAAAAAAAAAAAAAAAAAAAAAAAAAAAAAAAAAAAAAAAAAAAAAAAAAAAAAAAAAAAAAAAAAAAAAAAAAAAAAAAAAAAAAAAAAAAAAAAAAAAAAAAAAAAAAAAAAAAAAAAAAAAAAAAAAAAAAAAAAAAAAAAAAAAAAAAAAAAAAAAAAAAAAAAAAAAAAAAAAAAAAAAAAAAAAAAAAAAAAAAAAAAAAAAAAAAAAAAAAAAAAAAAAAAAAAAAAAAAAAAAAAAAAAAAAAAAAAAAAAAAAAAAAAAAAAAAAAAAAAAAAAAAAAAAAAAAAAAAAAAAAAAAAAAAAAAAAAAAAAAAAAAAAAAAAAAAAAAAAAAAAAAAAAAAAAAAAAAAAAAAAAAAAAAAAAAAAAAAAAAAAAAAAAAAAAAAAAAAAAAAAAAAAAAAAAAAAAAAAAAAAAAAAAAAAAAAAAAAAAAAAAAAAAAAAAAAAAAAAAAAAAAAAAAAAAAAAAAAAAAAAAAAAAAAAAAAAAAAAAAAAAAAAAAAAAAAAAAAAAAAAAAAAAAAAAAAAAAAAAAAAAAAAAAAAAAAAAAAAAAAAAAAAAAAAAAAAAAAAAAAAAAAAAAAAAAAAAAAAAAAAAAAAAAAAAAAAAAAAAAAAAAAAAAAAAAAAAAAAAAAAAAAAAAAAAAAAAAAAAAAAAAAAAAAAAAAAAAAAAAAAAAAAAAAAAAAAAAAAAAAAAAAAAAAAAAAAAAAAAAAAAAAAAAAAAAAAAAAAAAAAAAAAAAAAAAAAAAAAAAAAAAAAAAAAAAAAAAAAAAAAAAAAAAAAAAAAAAAAAAAAAAAAAAAAAAAAAAAAAAAAAAAAAAAAAAAAAAAAAAAAAAAAAAAAAAAAAAAAAAAAAAAAAAAAAAAAAAAAAAAAAAAAAAAAAAAAAAAAAAAAAAAAAAAAAAAAAAAAAAAAAAAAAAAAAAAAAAAAAAAAAAAAAAAAAAAAAAAAAAAAAAAAAAAAAAAAAAAAAAAAAAAAAAAAAAAAAAAAAAAAAAAAAAAAAAAAAAAAAAAAAAAAAAAAAAAAAAAAAAAAAAAAAAAAAAAAAAAAAAAAAAAAAAAAAAAAAAAAAAAAAAAAAAAAAAAAAAAAAAAAAAAAAAAAAAAAAAAAAAAAAAAAAAAAAAAAAAAAAAAAAAAAAAAAAAAAAAAAAAAAAAAAAAAAAAAAAAAAAAAAAAAAAAAAAAAAAAAAAAAAAAAAAAAAAAAAAAAAAAAAAAAAAAAAAAAAAAAAAAAAAAAAAAAAAAAAAAAAAAAAAAAAAAAAAAAAAAAAAAAAAAAAAAAAAAAAAAAAAAAAAAAAAAAAAAAAAAAAAAAAAAAAAAAAAAAAAAAAAAAAAAAAAAAAAAAAAAAAAAAAAAAAAAAAAAAAAAAAAAAAAAAAAAAAAAAAACAAAAAAAAAAAAAAAAAAAAAAAAAAAAAAAAAAAAAAAAAAAAAAAAAAAAAAAAAAAAAAAAAAAAAAAAAAAAAAAAAAAAAAAAAAAAAAAAAAAAAAAAAAAAAAAAAAAAAAAAAAAAAAAAAAAAAAAAAAAAAAAAAAAAAAAAAAAAAAAAAAAAAAAAAAAAAAAAAAAAAAAAAAAAAAAAAAAAAAAAAAAAAAAAAAAAAAAAAAAAAAAAAAAAAAAAAAAAAAAAAAAAAAAAAAAAAAAAAAAAAAAAAAAAAAAAAAAAAAAAAAAAAAAAAAAAAAAAAAAAAAAAAAAAAAAAAAAAAAAAAAAAAAAAAAAAAAAAAAAAAAAAAAAAAAAAAAAAAAAAAAAAAAAAAAAAAAAAAAAAAAAAAAAAAACAAAAAAAAAAAAAAAAAAAAAAAAAAAAAAAAAAAAAAAAAAAAAAAAAAAAAAAAAAAAAAAAAAAAAAAAAAAAAAAAAAAAAAAAAAAAAAAAAAAAAAAAAAAAAAAAAAAAAAAAAAAAAAAAAAAAAAAAAAAAAAAAAAAAAAAAAAAAAAAAAAAAAAAAAAAAAAAAAAAAAAAAAAAAAAAAAAAAAAAAAAAAAAAAAAAAAAAAAAAAAAAAAAAAAAAAAAAAAAAAAAAAAAAAAAAAAAAAAAAAAAAAAAAAAAAAAAAAAAAAAAAAAAAAAAAAAAAAAAAAAAAAAAAAAAAAAAAAAAAAAAAAAAAAAAAAAAAAAAAAAAAAAAAAAAAAAAAAAAAAAAAAAAAAAAAAAAAAAAAAAAAAAAAAAAAAAAAAAAAAAAAAAAAAAAAAAAAAAAAAAAAAAAAAAAAAAAAAAAAAAAAAAAAAAAAAAAAAAAAAAAAAAAAAAAAAAAAAAAAAAAAAAAAAAAAAAAAAAAAAAAAAAAAAAAAAAAAAAAAAAAAAAAAAAAAAAAAAAAAAAAAAAAAAAAAAAAAAAAAAAAAAAAAAAAAAAAAAAAAAAAAAAAAAAAAAAAAAAAAAAAAAAAAAAAAAAAAAAAAAAAAAAAAAAAAAAAAAAAAAAAAAAAAAAAAAAAAAAAAAAAAAAAAAAAAAAAAAAAAAAAAAAAAAAAAAAAAAAAAAAAAAAAAAAAAAAAAAAAAAAAAAAAAAAAAAAAAAAAAAAAAAAAAAAAAAAAAAAAAAAAAAAAAAAAAAAAAAAAAAAAAAAAAAAAAAAAAAAAAAAAAAAAAAAAAAAAAAAAAAAAAAAAAAAAAAAAAAAAAAAAAAAAAAAAAAAAAAAAAAAAAAAAAAAAAAAAAAAAAAAAAAAAAAAAAAAAAAAAAAAAAAAAAAAAAAAAAAAAAAAAAAAAAAACAAAAAAAAAAAAAAAAAAAAAAAAAAAAAAAAAAAAAAAAAAAAAAAAAAAAAAAAAAAAAAAAAAAAAAAAAAAAAAAAAAAAAAAAAAAAAAAAAACAAAAAAAAAAAAAAAAAAAAAAAAAAAAAAAAAAAAAAAAAAAAAAAAAAAAAAAAAAAAAAAAAAAAAAAAAAAAAAAAAAAAAAAAAAAAAAAAAAAAAAAAAAAAAAAAAAAAAAAAAAAAAAAAAAAAAAAAAAAAAAAAAAAAAAAAAAAAAAAAAAAAAAAAAAAAAAAAAAAAAAAAAAAAAAAAAAAAAAAAAAAAAAAAAAAAAAAAAAAAAAAAAAAAAAAAAAAAAAAAAAAAAAAAAAAAAAAAAAAAAAAAAAAAAAAAAAAAAAAAAAAAAAAAAAAAAAAAAAAAAAAAAAAAAAAAAAAAAAAAAAAAAAAAAAAAAAAAAAAAAAAAAAAAAAAAAAAAAAAAAAAAAAAAAAAAAAAAAAAAAAAAAAAAAAAAAAAAAAAAAAAAAAAAAAAAAAAAAAAAAAAAAAAAAAAAAAAAAAAAAAAAAAAAAAAAAAAAAAAAAAAAAAAAAAAAAAAAAAAAAAAAAAAAAAAAAAAAAAAAAAAAAAAAAAAAAAAAAAAAAAAAAAAAAAAAAAAAAAAAAAAAAAAAAAAAAAAAAAAAAAAAAAAAAAAAAAAAAAAAAAAAAAAAAAAAAAAAAAAAAAAAAAAAAAAAAAAAAAAAAAAAAAAAAAAAAAAAAAAAAAAAAAAAAAAAAAAAAAAAAAAAAAAAAAAAAAAAAAAAAAAAAAAAAAAAAAAAAAAAAAAAAAAAAAAAAAAAAAAAAAAAAAAAAAAAAAAAAAAAAAAAAAAAAAAAAAAAAAAAAAAAAAAAAACAAAAAAAAAAAAAAAAAAAAAAAAAAAAAAAAAAAAAAAAAAAAAAAAAAAAAAAAAAAAAAAAAAAAAAAAAAAAAAAAAAAAAAAAAAAAAAAAAAAAAAAAAAAAAAAAAAAAAAAAAAAAAAAAAAAAAAAAAAAAAAAAAAAAAAAAAAAAAAAAAAAAAAAAAAAAAAAAAAAAAAAAAAAAAAAAAAAAAAAAAAAAAAAAAAAAAAAAAAAAAAAAAAAAAAAAAAAAAAAAAAAAAAAAAAAAAAAAAAAAAAAAAAAAAAAAAAAAAAAAAAAAAAAAAAAAAAAAAAAAAAAAAAAAAAAAAAAAAAAAAAAAAAAAAAAAAAAAAAAAAAAAAAAAAAAAAAAAAAAAAAAAAAAAAAAAAAAAAAAAAAAATAAAAAAAAAAAAAAAAAAAAAAAAAAAAAAAAAAAAAAAAAAAAAAAAAAAAAAAAAAAAAAAAAAAAAAAAAAAAAAAAAAAAAAAAAAAAAAAAAAAAAAAAAAAAAAAAAAAAAAAAAAAAAAAAAAAAAAAAAAAAAAAAAAAAAAAAAAAAAAAAAAAAAAAAAAAAAAAAAAAAAAAAAAAAAAAAAAAAAAAAAAAAAAAAAAAAAAAAAAAAAAAAAAAAAAAAAAAAAAAAAAAAAAAAAAAAAAAAAAAAAAAAAAAAAAAAAAAAAAAAAAAAAAAAAAAAAAAAAAAAAAAAAAAAAAAAAAAAAAAAAAAAAAAAAAAAAAAAAAAAAAAAAAAAAAAAAAAAAAAAAAAAAAAAAAAAAAAAAAAAAAAAAAAAAAAAAAAAAAAAAAAAAAAAAAAAAAAAAAAAAAAAAAAAAAAAAAAAAAAAAAAAAAAAAAAAAAAAAAAAAAAAAAAAAAAAAAAAAAAAAAAAAAAAAAAAAAAAAAAAAAAAAAAAAAAAAAAAAAAAAAAAAAAAAAAAAAAAAAAAAAAAAAAAAAAAAAAAAAAAAAAAAAAAAAAAAAAAAAAAAAAAAAAAAAAAAAAAAAAAAAAAAAAAAAAAAAAAAAAAAAAAAAAAAAAAAAAAAAAAAAAAAAAAAAAAAAAAAAAAAAAAAAAAAAAAAAAAAAAAAAAAAAAAAAAAAAAAAAAAAAAAAAAAAAAAAAAAAAAAAAAAAAAAAAAAAAAAAAAAAAAAAAAAAAAAAAAAAAAAAAAAAAAAAAAAAAAAAAAAAAAAAAAAAAAAAAAAAAAAAAAAAAAAAAAAAAAAAAAAAAAAAAAAAAAAAAAAAAAAAAAAAAAAAAAAAAAAAAAAAAAAAAAAAAAAAAAAAAAAAAAAAAAAAAAAAAAAAAAAAAAAAAAAAAAAAAAAAAAAAAAAAAAAAAAAAAAAAAAAAAAAAAAAAAAAAAAAAACAAAAAAAAAAAAAAAAAAAAAAAAAAAAAACAAAAAAAAAAAAAAAAAAAAAAAAAAAAAAAAAAAAAAAAAAAAAAAAAAAAAAAAAAAAAAAAAAAAAAAAAAAAAAAAAAAAAAAAAAAAAAAAAAAAAAAAAAAAAAAAAAAAAAAAAAAAAAAAAAAAAAAAAAAAAAAAAAAAAAAAAAAAAAAAAAAAAAAAAAAAAAAAAAAAAAAAAAAAAAAAAAAAAAAAAAAAAAAAAAAAAAAAAAAAAAAAAAAAAAAAAAAAAAAAAAAAAAAAAAAAAAAAAAAAAAAAAAAAAAAAAAAAAAAAAAAAAAAAAAAAAAAAAAAAAAAAAAAAAAAAAAAAAAAAAAAAAAAAAAAAAAAAAAAAAAAAAAAAAAAAAAAAAAAAAAAAAAAAAAAAAAAAAAAAAAAAAAAAAAAAAAAAAAACAAAAAAAAAAAAAAAAAAAAAAAAAAAAAAAAAAAAAAAAAAAAAAAAAAAAAAAAAAAAAAAAAAAAAAAAAAAAAAAAAAAAAAAAAAAAAAAAAAAAAAAAAAAAAAAAAAAAAAAAAAAAAAAAAAAAAAAAAAAAAAAAAAAAAAAAAAAAAAAAAAAAAAAAAAAAAAAAAAAAAAAAAAAAAAAAAAAAAAAAAAAAAAAAAAAAAAAAAAAAAAAAAAAAAAAAAAAAAAAAAAAAAAAAAAAAAAAAAAAAAAAAAAAAAAAAAAAAAAAAAAAAAAAAAAAAAAAAAAAAAAAAAAAAAAAAAAAAAAAAAAAAAAAAAAAAAAAAAAAAAAAAAAAAAAAAAAAAAAAAAAACAAAAAAAAAAAAAAAAAAAAAAAAAAAAAAAAAAAAAAAAAAAAAAAAAAAAAAAAAAAAAAAAAAAAAAAAAAAAAAAAAAAAAAAAAAAAAAAAAAAAAAAAAAAAAAAAAAAAAAAAAAAAAAAAAAAAAAAAAAAAAAAAAAAAAAAAAAAAAAAAAAAAAAAAAAAAAAAAAAAAAAAAAAAAAAAAAAAAAAAAAAAAAAAAAAAAAAAAAAAAAAAAAAAAAAAAAAAAAAAAAAAAAAAAAAAAAAAAAAAAAAAAAAAAAAAAAAAAAAAAAAAAAAAAAAAAAAAAAAAAAAAAAAAAAAAAAAAAAAAAAAAAAAAAAAAAAAAAAAAAAAAAAAAAAAAAAAAAAAAAAAAAAAAAAAAAAAAAAAAAAAAAAAAAAAAAAAAAAAAAAAAAAAAAAAAAAAAAAAAAAAAAAAAAAAAAAAAAAAAAAAAAAAAAAAAAAAAAAAAAAAAAAAAAAAAAAAAAAAAAAAAAAAAAAAAAAAAAAAAAAAAAAAAAAAAAAAAAAAAAAAAAAAAAAAAAAAAAAAAAAAAAAAAAAAAAAAAAAAAAAAAAAAAAAAAAAAAAAAAAAAAAAAAAAAAAAAAAAAAAAAAAAAAAAAAAAAAAAAAAAAAAAAAAAAAAAAAAAAAAAAAAAAAAAAAAAAAAAAAAACAAAAAAAAAAAAAAAAAAAAAAAAAAAAAAAAAAAAAAAAAAAAAAAAAAAAAAAAAAAAAAAAAAAAAAAAAAAAAAAAAAAAAAAAAAAAAAAAAAAAAAAAAAAAAAAAAAAAAAAAAAAAAAAAAAAAAAAAAAAAAAAAAAAAAAAAAAAAAAAAAAAAAAAAAAAAAAAAAAAAAAAAAAAAAAAAAAAAAAAAAAAAAAAAAAAAAAAAAAAAAAAAAAAAAAAAAAAAAAAAAAAAAAAAAAAAAAAAAAAAAAAAAAAAAAAAAAAAAAAAAAAAAAAAAAAAAAAAAAAAAAAAAAAAAAAAAAAAAAAAAAAAAAAAAAAAAAAAAAAAAAAAAAAAAAAAAAAAAAAAAAAAAAAAAAAAAAAAAAAAAAAAAAAAAAAAAAAAAAAAAAAAAAAAAAAAAAAAAAAAAAAAAAAAAAAAAAAAAAAAAAAAAAAAAAAAAAAAAAAAAAAAAAAAAAAAAAAAAAAAAAAAAAAAAAAAAAAAAAAAAAAAAAAAAAAAAAAACAAAAAAAAAAAAAAAAAAAAAAAAAAAAAAAAAAAAAAAAAAAAAAAAAAAAAAAAAAAAAAAAAAAAAAAAAAAAAAAAAAAAAAAAAAAAAAAAAAAAAAAAAAAAAAAAAAAAAAAAAAAAAAAAAAAAAAAAAAAAAAAAAAAAAAAAAACAAAAAAAAAAAAAAAACAAAAAAAAAAAAAAAAAAAAAAAAAAAAAAAAAAAAAAAAAAAAAAAAAAAAAAAAAAAAAAAAAAAAAAAAAAAAAAAAAAAAAAAAAAAAAAAAAAAAAAAAAAAAAAAAAAAAAAAAAAAAAAAAAAAAAAAAAAAAAAAAAAAAAAAAAAAAAAAAAAAAAAAAAAAAAAAAAAAAAAAAAAAAAAAAAAAAAAAAAAAAAAAAAAAAAAAAAAAAAAAAAAAAAAAAAAAAAAAAAAAAAAAAAAAAAAAAAAAAAAAAAAAAAAAAAAAAAAAAAAAAAAAAAAAAAAAAAAAAAAAAAAAAAAAAAAAAAAAAAAAAAAAAAAAAAAAAAAAAAAAAAAAAAAAAAAAAAAAAAAAAAAAAAAAAAAAAAAAAAAAAAAAAAAAAAAAAAAAAAAAAAAAAAAAAAAAAAAAAAAAACAAAAAAAAAAAAAAAAAAAAAAAAAAAAAAAAAAAAAAAAAAAAAAAAAAAAAAAAAAAAAAAAAAAAAAAAAAAAAAAAAAAAAAAAAAAAAAAAAAAAAAAAAAAAAAAAAAAAAAAAAAAAAAAAAAAAAAAAAAAAAAACAAAAAAAAAAAAAAAAAAAAAAAAAAAAAAAAAAAAAAAAAAAAAAAAAAAAAAAAAAAAAAAAAAAAAAAAAAAAAAAAAAAAAAAAAAAAAAAAAAAAAAAAAAAAAAAAAAAAAAAAAAAAAAAAAAAAAAAAAAAAAAAAAAAAAAAAAAAAAAAAAAAAAAAAAAAAAAAAAAAAAAAAAAAAAAAAAAAAAAAAAAAAAAAAAAAAAAAAAAAAAAAAAAAAAAAAAAAAAAAAAAAAAAAAAAAAAAAAAAAAAAAAAAAAAAAAAAAAAAAAAAAAAAAAAAAAAAAAAAAAAAAAAAAAAAAAAAAAAAAAAAAAAAAAAAAAAAAAAAAAAAAAAAAAAAAAAAAAAAAAAAAAAAAAAAAAAAAAAAAAAAAAAAAAAAAAAAAAAAAAAAAAAAAAAAAAAAAAAAAAAAAAAAAAAAAAAAAAAAAAAAAAAAAAAAAAAAAAAAAAAAAAAAAAAAAAAAAAAAAAAAAAAAAAAAAAAAAAAAAAAAAAAAAAAAAAAAAAAAAAAAAAAAAAAAAAAAAAAAAAAAAAAAAAAAAACAAAAAAAAAAAAAAAAAAAAAACAAAAAAAAAAAAAAAAAAAAAAAAAAAAAAAAAAAAAAAAAAAAAAAAAAAAAAAAAAAAAAAAAAAAAAAAAAAAAAAAAAAAAAAAAAAAAAAAAAAAAAAAAAAAAAAAAAAAAAAAAAAAAAAAAAAAAAAAAAAAAAAAAAAAAAAACAAAAAAAAAAAAAAAAAAAAAAAAAAAAAAAAAAAAAAAAAAAAAAAAAAAAAAAAAAAAAAAAAAAAAAAAAAAAAAAAAAAAAAAAAAAAAAAAAAAAAAAAAAAAAAAAAAAAAAAAAAAAAAAAAAAAAAAAAAAAAAAAAAAAAAAAAAAAAAAAAAAAAAAAAAAAAAAAAAAAAAAAAACAAAAAAAAAAAAAAAAAAAAAAAAAAAAAAAAAAAAAAAAAAAAAAAAAAAAAAAAAAAAAAAAAAAAAAAAAAAAAAAAAAAAAAAAAAAAAAAAAAAAAAAAAAAAAAAAAAAAAAAAAAAAAAAAAAAAAAAAAAAAAAAAAAAAAAAAAAAAAAAAAAAAAAAAAAAAAAAAAAAAAAAAAAAAAAAAAAAAAAAAAAAAAAAAAAAAAAAAAAAAAAAAAAAAAAAAAAAAAAAAAAAAAAAAAAAAAAAAAAAAAAAAAAAAAAAAAAAAAAAAAAAAAAAAAAAAAAAAAAACAAAAAAAAAAAAAAAAAAAAAAAAAAAAAAAAAAAAAAAAAAAAAAAAAAAAAAAAAAAAAAAAAAAAAAAAAAAAAAAAAAAAAAAAAAAAAAAAAAAAAAAAAAAAAAAAAAAAAAAAAAAAAAAAAAAAAAAAAAAAAAAAAAAAAAAAAAAAAAAAAAAAAAAAAAAAAAAAAAAAAAAAAAAAAAAAAAAAAAAAAAAAAAAAAAAAAAAAAAAAACAAAAAAAAAAAAAAAAAAAAAAAAAAAAAAAAAAAAAAAAAAAAAAAAACAAAAAAAAAAAAAAAAAAAAAAAAAAAAAAAAAAAAAAAAAAAAAAAAAAAAAAAAAAAAAAAAAAAAAAAAAAAAAAAAAAAAAAAAAAAAAAAAAAAAAAAAAAAAAAAAAAAAAAAAAAAAAAAAAAAAAAAAAAAAAAAAAAAAAAAAAAAAAAAAAAAAAAAACAAAAAAAAAAAAAAAAAAAAAAAAAAAAAAAAAAAAAAAAAAAAAAAAAAAAAAAAAAAAAAAAAAAAAAAAAAAAAAAAAAAAAAAAAAAACAAAAAAAAAAAAAAAAAAAAAAAAAAAAAAAAAAAAAAAAAAAAAAAAAAAAAAAAAAAAAAAAAAAAAAAAAAAAAAAAAAAAAAAAAAAAAAAAAAAAAAAAAAAAAAAAAAAAAACAAAAAAAAAAAAAAAAAAAAAAAAAAAAAAAAAAAAAAAAAAAAAAAAAAAAAAAAAAAAAAAAAAACAAAAAAAAAAAAAAAAAAAAAAAAAAAAAAAAAAAAAAAAAAAAAAAAAAAAAAAAAAAAAAAAAAAAAAAAAAAAAAAAAAAAAAAAAAAAAAAAAAAAAAAAAAAAAAAAAAAAAAAAAAAAAAAAAAAAAAAAAAAAAAAAAAAAAAAAAAAAAAAAAAAAAAAAAAAAAAAAAAAAAAAAAAAAAAAAAAAAAAAAAAAAAAAAAAAAAAAAAAAAAAAAAAAAAAAAAAAAAAAAAAAAAAAAAAAAAAAAAAAAAAAAAAAAAAAAAAAAAAAAAAAAAAAAAAAAAAAAAAAAAAAAAAAAAAAAAAAAAAAAAAAAAAAAAAAAAAAAAAAAAAAAAAAAAAAAAAAAAAAAAAAAAAAAAAAAAAAAAAAAAAAAAAAAAAAAAAAAAAAAAAAAAAAAAAAAAAAAAAAAAAAAAAAAAAAAAAAAAAAAAAAAAAAAAAAAAAAAAAAAAAAAAAAAAAAAAAAAAAAAAAAAAAAAAAAAAAAAAAAAAAAAAAAAAAAAAAAAAAAAAAAAAAAAAAAAAAAAAAAAAAAAAAAAAAAAAAAAAAAAAAAAAAAAAAAAAAAAAAAAAAAAAAAAAAAAAAAAAAAAAAAAAAAAAAAAAAAAAAAAAAAAAAAAAAAAAAAAAAAAAAAAAAAAAAAAAAAAAAAAAAAAAAAAAAAAAAAAAAAAAAAAAAAAAAAAAAAAAAAAACAAAAAAAAAAAAAAAAAAAAAAAAAAAAAAAAAAAAAAAAAAAAAAAAAAAAAAAAAAAAAAAAAAAAAAAAAAAAAAAAAAAAAAAAAAAAAAAAAAAAAAAAACAAAAAAAAAAAAAAAAAAAAAAAAAAAAAAAAAAAAAAAAAAAACAAAAAAAAAAAAAAAAAAAAAAAAAAAAAAAAAAAAAAAAAAAAAAAAAAAAAAAAAAAAAAAAAAAAAAAAAAAAAAAAAAAAAAAAAAAAAAAAAAAAAAAAAAAAAAAAAAAAAAAAAAAAAAAAAAAAAACAAAAAAAAAAAAAAAAAAAAAAAAAAAAAAAAAAAAAAAAAAAAAAAAAAAAAAAAAAAAAAAACAAAAAAAAAAAAAAAAAAAAAAAAAAAAAAAAAAAAAAAAAAAAAAAAAAAAAAAAAAAAAAAAAAAAAAAAAAAAAAAAAAAAAAAAAAAAAAAAAAAAAAAAAAAAAAAAAAAAAAAAAAACAAAAAAAAAAAAAAAAAAAAAAAAAAAAAAAAAAAAAAAAAAAAAAAAAAAAAAAAAAAAAAAAAAAAAAAAAAAAACAAAAAAAAAAAAAAAAAAAAAAAAAAAAAAAAAAAAAAAAAAAAAAAAAAAAAAAAAAAAAAAAAAAAAAAAAAAAAAAAAAAAAAAAAAAAAAAAAAAAAAAAAAACAAAAAAAAAAAAAAAAAAAAAAAAAAAAAAAAAAAAAAAAAAAAAAAAAAAAAAAAAAAAAAAAAAAAAAAAAAAAAAAAAAAAAAAAAAAAAAAAAAAAAAAAAAAAAAAAAAAAAAAAAAAAAAAAAAAAAAAAAAAAAAAAAAAAAAAAAAAAAAAAAAAAAAAAAAAAAAAAACAAAAAAAAAAAAAAAAAAAAAAAAAAAAAAAAAAAAAAAAAAAAAAAAACAAAAAAAAAAAAAACAAAAAAAAAAAAAAAAAAAAAAAAAAAAAAAAAAAAAAAAAAAAAAAAAAAAAAAAAAAAAAAAAAAAAAAAAAAAAAAAAAAAAAAAAAAAAAAAAAAAAAAAAAAAAAAAAAAAAAAAAAAAAAAAAAAAAAAAAAAAAAAAAAAAAAAAAAAAAAAAAAAAAAAAAAAAAAAAAAAAAAAAAAAAAAAAAAAAAAAAAAAAAAAAAAAAAAAAAAAAAAAAAAAAAAAAAAAAAAAAAAAAAAAAACAAAAAAAAAAAAAAAAAAAAAAAAAAAAAAAAAAAAAAAAAAAAAAAAAAAAAAAAAAAAAAAAAAAAAAAAAAAAAAAAAAAAAAAAAAAAAAAAAAAAAAAAAAAAAAAAAAAAAAAAAAAACAAAAAAAAAAAAAAAAAAAAAAAAAAAAAAAAAAAAAAAAAAAAAAAAAAAAAAACAAAAAAAAAAAAAAAAAAAAAAAAAAAAAAAAAAAAAAAAAAAAAAAAAAAAAAAAAAAAAAAAAAAAAAAAAAAAAAAAAAAAAAAAAAAAAAAAAAAAAAAAAAAAAAAAAAAAAAAAAAAAAAAAAAAAAAAAAAAAAAAAAAAAAACAAAAAAAAAAAACAAAAAAAAAAAAAAAAAAAAAAAAAAAAAAAAAAAAAAAAAAAAAAAAAAAAAAAAAAAAAAAAAAAAAAAAAAAAAAAAAAAAAAAAAAAAAAAAAAAAAAAAAAAAAAAAAAAAAAAACAAAAAAAAAAAAAAAAAAAAAAAAAAAAAAAAAAAAAAAAAAAAAAAAAAAAAAAAAAAAAAAAAAAAAAAAAAAAAAAAAAAAAAAAAAAAAAAAAAAAAAAAAAAAAAAAAAAAAAAAAAAAAAAAAAAAAAAAAAAAAAAAAAAAAAAAAAAAAAAAACAAAAAAAAAAAAAAAAAAAAAAAAAAAAAAAAAAAAAAAAAAAAAAAAAAAAAAAAAAAAAAAAAAAAAAAAAAAAAAAAAAAAAAAAAAAAAAAAAAAAAAAAAAAAAAAAAAAAAAAAAAAAAAAAAAAAAAAAAAAAAAAAAAAAAAAAAAAAAAAAAAAAAAAAAAAAAAAAAAAAAAAAAAAAAAAAAACAAAAAAAAAAAAAAAAAAAAAAAAAAAAAAAAAAAAAAAAAAAAAAAAAAAAAAAAAAAAAAAAAAAAAAAAAAAAAAAAAAAAAAAAAAAAAAAAAAAAAAAAAAAAAAAAAAAACAAAAAAAAAAAAAAAAAAAAAAAAAAAAAAAAAAAAAAAAAAAAAAAAAAAAAAAAAAAAAAAAAAAAAAAAAAAAAAAAAAAAAAAAAAAAAAAAAAAAAAAATAAAAAAAAAAAAAAAAAAAAAAAAAAAAAAAAAAAAAAAAAAAAAAAAAAAAAAAAAAAAAAAAAAAAAAAAAAAAAAAAAAAAACAAAAAAAAAAAAAAAAAAAAAAAAAAAAAAAAAAAAAAAAAAAAAAAAAAAAAAAAAAAAAAAAAAAAAAAAAAAAAAAAAAAAAAAAAAAAAAAAAAAAAAAAAAAAAAAAAAAAAAAAAAAAAAAAACAAAAAAAAAAAAAAAAAAAAAAAAAAAAAAAAACAAAAAAAAAAAAAAAAAAAAAAAAAAAAAAAAAAAAAAAAAAAAAAAAAAAAAAAAAAAAAAAAAAAAAAAAAAAAAAAAAAAAAAAAAAAAAAAAAAAAAAAAAAAAAAAAAAAAAAAAAAAAAAAAAAAAAAAAAAAAAAAAAAAAAAAAAAAAAAAAAAAAAAAAACAAAAAAAAAAAAAAAAAAAAAAAAAAAAAAAAAAAAAAAAAAAAAAAAAAAAAAAAAAAAAAAAAAAAAAAAAAAAAAAAAAAAAAAAAAAAAAAAAAAAAAAAAAAAAAAAAAAAAAAAAAAAAAAAAAAAAAAAAAAAAAAAAAAAAAAAAAAAAAAAAAAAAAAAAAAAAAAAAAAAAAAAAAAAAAAAAAAAAACAAAAAAAAAAAAAAAAAAAAAAAAAAAAAAAAAAAAAAAAAAAAAAAAAAAAAAAAAAAAAAAAAAAAAAAAAAAAACAAAAAAAAAAAAAAAAAAAAAAAAAAAAAAAAAAAAAAAAAAAAAAAAAAAAAAAAACAAAAAAAAAAAAAAAAAAAAAAAAAAAAAAAAAAAAAAAAAAAAAAAAAAAAAAAAAAAAAAAAAAAAAAAAAAAAAAAAAAAAAAAAAAAAAAAAAAAAAAAAAAAAAAAAAAAAAAAAAAAAAAAAAAAAAAAAAAAAAAAAAAAAAAAAAAAAAAAAAAAAACAAAAAAAAAAAAAAAAAAAAAAAGGGGGGGGGGGGGGGGGGGGGGGGGGGGGGGGGGGGGGGGGGGGGGGGGGGGGGGGGGGGGGGGGGGGGGGGGGGGGGGGGGGGGGGGGGGGGGGGGGGGGGGGGGGGGGGGGGGGGGGGGGGGGGGGGGGGGGGGGGGGGGGGGGGGGGGGGGGGGGGGGGGGGGGGGGGGGGGGGGGGGGGGGGGGGGGGGGGGGGGGGGGGGGGGGGGGGGGGGGGGGGGGGGGGGGGGGGGGGGGGGGGGGGGGGGGGGGGGGGGGGGGGGGGGGGGGGGGGGGGGGGGGGGGGGGGGGGGGGGGGGGGGGGGGGGGGGGGGGGGGGGGGGGAGGGGGGGGGGGGGGGGGGGGGGGGGGGGGGGGGGGGGGGGGGGGGGGGGGGGGGGGGGGGGGGGGGGGGGGGGGGGGGGGGGGGGGGGGGGGGGGGGGGGGGGGGGGGGGGGGGGGGGGGGGGGGGGGGGGGGGGGGGGGGGGGGGGGGGGGGGGGGGGGGGGGGGGGGGGGGGGGGGGGGGGGGGGGGGGGGGGGGGGGGGGGGGGGGGGGGGGGGGGGGGGGGGGGGGGGGGGGGGGGGGGGGGGGGGGGGGGGGGGGGGGGGGGGGGGGGGGGGGGGGGGGGGGGGGGGGGGGGGGGGGGGGGGGGGGGGGGGGGGGGGGGGGGGGGGGGGGGGGGGGGGGGGGGGGGGGGGGGGGGGGGGGGGGGGGGGGGGGGGGGGGGGGGGGGGGGGGGGGGGGGGGGGGGGGGGGGGGGGGGGGGGGGGGGGGGGGGGGGGGGGGGGGGGGGGGGGGGGGGGGGGGGGGGGGGGGGGGGGGGGGGGGGGGGGGGGGGGGGGGGGGGGGGGGGGGGGGGGGGGGGGGGGGGGGGGGGGGGGGGGGGGGGGGGGGGGGGGGGGGGGGGGGGGGGGGGGGGGGGGGGGGGGGGGGGGGGGGGGGGGGGGGGGGGGGGGGGGGGGGGGGGGGGGGGGGGGGAGGGGGGGGGGGGGGGGGGGGGGGGGGGGGGGGGGGGGGGGGGGGGGGGGGGGGGGGGGGGGGGGGGGGGGGGGGGGGGGGGGGGGGGGGGGGGGGGGGGGGGGGGGGGGGGGGGGGGGGGGGGGGGGGGGGGGGGGGGGGGGGGGGGGGGGGGGGGGAGGGGGGGGGGGGGGGGGGGGGGGAGGGGGGGGGGGGGGGGGGGGGGGGGGGGGGGGGGGGGGGGGGGGGGGGGGGGGGGGGGGGGGGGGGGGGGGGGGGGGGGGGGGGGGGGGGGGGGGGGGGGGGGGGGGGGGGGGGGGGGGGGGGGGGGGGGGGGGGGGGGGGGGGGGGGGGGGGGGGGGGGGGGGGGGGGGGGGGGGGGGGGGGGGGGGGGGGGGGGGGGGGGGGGGGGGGGGGGGGGGGGGGGGGGGGGGGGGGGGGGGGGGGGGGGGGGGGGGGGGGGGGGGGGGGGGGGGGGGGGGGGGGGGGAGGGGGGGGGGGGGGGGGGGGGGGGGGGGGGGGGGGGGGGGGGGGGGGGGGGGGGGGGGGGGGGGGGGGGGGGGGGGGGGGGGGGGGGGGGGGGGGGGGGGGGGGGGGGGGGGGGGGGGGGGGGGGGGGGGGGGGGGGGGGGGGGGGGGGGGGGGGGGGGGGGGGGGGGGGGGGGGGGGGGGGGGGGGGGGGGGGGGGGGGGGGGGGGGGGGGGGGGGGGGGGGGGGGGGGGGGGGGGGGGGGGGGGGGGGGGGGGGGGGGGGGGGGGGGGGGGGGGGGGGGGGGGGGGGGGGGGGGGGGGGGGGGGGGGGGGGGGGGGGGGGGGGGGGGGGGGGGGGGGGGGGGGGGGGGGGGGGGGGGGGGGGGGGGGGGGGGGGGGGGGGGGGGGGGGGGGGGGGGGGGGGGGGGGGGGGGGGGGGGGGGGGGGGGGGGGGGGGGGGGGGGGGGGGGGGGGGGGGGGGGGGGGGGGGGGGGGGGGGGGGGGGGGGGGGGGGGGGGGGGGGGGGGGGGGGGGGGGGGGGGGGGGGGGGGGGGGGGGGGGGGGGGGGGGGGGGGGGGGGGGGGGGGGGGGGGGGGGGGGGGGGGGGGGGGGGGGGGGGGGAGGGGGGGGGGGGGGGGGGGGGGGGGGGGGGGGGGGGGGGGGGGGGGGGGGGGGGGGGGGGGGGGGGGGGGGGGGGGAGGGGGGGGGGGGGGGGGGGGGGGGGGGGGGGGGGGGGGGGGGGGGGGGGGGGGGGGAGGGGGGGGGGGGGGGGGGGGGGGGGGGGGGGGGGGGGGGGGGGGGGGGGGGGGGGGGGGGGGGGGGGGGGGGGGGGGGGGGGGGGGGGGGGGGGGGGGGGGGGGGGGGGGGGGGGGGGGGGGGGGGGGGGGGGGGGGGGGGGGGGGGGGGGGGGGGGGGGGGGGGGGGGGGGGGGGGGGGGGGGGGGGGGGGGGGGGGGGGGGGGGGGGGGGGGGGGGGGGGGGGGGGGGGGGGGGGGGGGGGGGGGGGGGGGAGGGGGGGGGGGGGGGGGGGGGGGGGGGGGGGGGGGGGGGGGGGGGGGGGGGGGGGGGGGGGGGGGGGGGGGGGGGGGGGGGGGGGGGGGGGGGGGGGGGGGGGGGGGGGGGGGGGGGGGGGGGGGGGGGGGGGGGGGGGGGGGGGGGGGGGGGGGGGGGGGGGGGGGGGGGGGGGGGGGGGGGGGGGGGGGGGGGGGGGGGGGGGGGGGGGGGGGGGGGGGGGGGGGGGGGGGGGGGGGGGGGGGGGGGGGGGGGGGGGGGGGGGGGGGGGGGGGGGGGGGGGGGGGGGGGGGGGGGGGGGGGGGGGGGGGGGAGGGGGGGGGGGGGGGGGGGGGGGGGGGGGGGGGGGGGGGAGGGGGGGGGGGGGGGGGGGGGGGGGGGGGGGGGGGGGGGGGGGGGGGGGGGGGGGGGGGGGGGGGGGGGGGGGGGGGGGGGGAGGGGGGGGGGGGGGGGGGGGGGGGGGGGGGGGGGGGGGGGGGGGGGGGGGGGGGGGGGGGGGGGGGGGGGGGGGGGGGGGGGGGGGGGGGGGGGGGGGGGGGGGGGGGGGGGGGGGGGGGGGGGGGGGGGGGGGGGGGGGGGGGGGGGGGGGGGGGGGGGGGGGGGGGGGGGGGGGGGGGGGGGGGGGGGGGGGGGGGGGGGGGGGGGGGGGGGGGGGGGGGGGGGGGGGGGGGGGGGGGGGGGGGGGGGGGGGGGGGGGGGGGGGGGGGGGGGGGGGGGGGGGGGGGGGGGGGGGGGGGGGGGGGGGGGGGGGGGGGGGGGGGGGGGGGGGGGGGGGGGGGGGGGGGGGGGGGGGGGGGGGGGGGGGGGGGGGGGGGGGGGGGGGGGGGGGGGGGGGGGGGGGGGGGGGGGGGGGGGGGGGGGGGGGGGGGGGGGGGGGGGGGGGGGGGGGGAGGGGGGGGGGGGGGGGGGGGGGGGGGGGGGGGGGGGGGGGGGGGGGGGGGGGGGGGGGGGGGGGGGGGGGGGGGGGGGGGGGGGGGGGGGGGGGGGGGGGGGGGGGGGGGGGGGGGGGGGGGGAGGGGGGGGGGGGGGGGGGGGGGGGGGGGGGGGGGGGGGGGGGGGGGGGGGGGGGGGGGGGGGGGGGGGGGGGGGGGGGGGGGGGGGGGGGGGGGGGGGGGGGGGGGGGGGGGGGGGGGGGGGGGGGGGGGGGGGGGGGGGGGGGGGGGGGGGGGGGGGGGGGGGGGGGGGGGGGGGGGGGGGGGGGGGGGGGGGGGGGGGGGGGGGGGGGGGGGGGGGGGGGGGGGGGGGGGGGGGGGGGGGGGGGGGGGGGGGGGGGGGGGGGGGGGGGGGGGGGGGGGGGGGGGGGGGGGGGGGGGGGGGGGGGGGGGGGGGGGGGGGGGGGGGGGGGGGGGGGGGGGGGGGGGGGGGGGGGGGGGGGGGGGGGGGGGGGGGGGGGGGGGGGGGGGGGGGGGGGGGGGGGGGGGGGGGGGGGGGGGGGGGGGGGGGGGGGGGGGGGGGGGGGGGGGGGGGGGGGGGGGGGGGGGGGGGGGGGGGGGGGGGGGGGGGGGGGGGGGGGGGGGTGGGGGGGGGGGGGGGGGGGGGGGGGGGGGGGGGGGGGGGGGGGGGGGGGGGGGGGGGGGGGGGGGGGGGGGGGGGGGGGGGGGGGGGGGGGGGGGGGGGGGGGGGGGGGGGGGGGGGGGGGGGGGGGGGGGGGGGGGGGGGGGGGGGGGGGGGGGGGGGGGGGGGGGGGGGGGGGGGGGGGGGAGGGGGGGGGGGGGGGGGGGGGGGGGGGGGGGGGGGGGGGGGGGGGGGGGGGGGGGGGGGGGGGGGGGGGGGGGGGGGGGGGGGGGGGGGGGGGGGGGGGGGGGGGGGGGGGGGGGGGGGGGGGGGGGGGGGGGGGGGGGGGGGGGGGGGGGGGGGGGGGGGGGGGGGGGGGGGGGGGGGGGGGGGGGGGGGGGGGGGGGGGGGGGGGGGGGGGGGGGGGGGGGGGGGGGGGGGGGGGGGGGGGGGGGGGGGGGGGGGGGGGGGGGGGGGGGGGGGGGGGGGGGGGGGGGGGGGGGGGGGGGGGGGGGGGGGGGGGGGGGGGGGGGGGGGGGGGGGGGGGGGGGGGGGGGGGGGGGGGGGGGGGGGGGGGGGGGGGGGGGGGGGGGGGGGGGGGGGGGGGGGGGGGGGGGGGGGGGGGGGGGGGGGGGGGGGGGGGGGGGGGGGGGGGGGGGGGGGGGGGGGGGGGGGGGGGGGGGGGGGGGGGGGGGGGGGGGGGGGGGGGGGGGGGGGGGGGGGGGGGGGGGGGGGGGGGGGGGGGGGGGGGGGGGGGGGGGGGGGGGGGGGGGGGGGGGGGAGGGGGGGGGGGGGGGGGGGGGGGGGGGGGGGGGGGGGGGGGGGGGGGGGGGGGGGGGGGGGGGGGGGGGGGGGGGGGGGGGGGGGGGGGGGGGGGGGGGGGGGGGGGGGGGGGGGGGGGGGGGGGGGGGGGGGGGGGGGGGGGGGGGGGGGGGGGGGGGGGGGGGGGGGGGGGGGGGGGGGGGGGGGGGGGGGGGGGGGGGGGGGGGGGGGGGGGGGGGGGGGGGGGGGGGGGGGGGGGGGGGGGGGGGGGGGGGGGGGGGGGGGGGGGGGGGGGGGGGGGGGGGGGGGGGGGGGGGGGGGGGGGGGGGGGGGGGGGGGGGGGGGGGGGGGGGGGGGGGGGGGGGGGGGGGGGGGGGGGGGGGGGGGGGGGGGGGGGGGGGGGGGGGGGGGGGGGGGGGGGGGGGGGGGGGGGGGGGGGGGGGGGGGGGGGGGGGGGGGGGGGGGGGGGGGGGGGGGGGGGGGGGGGGGGGGGGGGGGAGGGGGGGGGGGGGGGGGGGGGGGGGGGGGGGGGGGGGGGGGGGGGGGGGGGGGGGGAGGGGGGGGGGGGGGGGGGGGGGGGGGGGGGGGGGGGGGGGGGGGGGGGGGGGGGGGGGGGGGGGGGGGGGGGGGGGGGGGGGGGGGGGGGGGGGGGGGGGGGGGGGGGGGGGGGGGGGGGGGGGGGGGGGGGGGGGGGGGGGGGGGGGGGAGGGGGGGGGGGGGGGGGGGGGGGGGGGGGGGGGGGGGGGGGGGGGGGGGGGGGGGGGGGGGGGGGGGGGGGGGGGGGGGGGGGGGGGGGGGGGGGGGGGGGGGGGGGGGGGGGGGGGGGGGGGGGGGGGGGGGGGGGGGGGGGGGGGGGGGGGGGGGGGGGGGGGGGGGGGGGGGGGGGGGGGGGGGGGGGGGGGGGGGGGGGGGGGGGGGGGGGGGGGGGGGGGGGGGGGGGGGGGGGGGGGGGGGGGGGGGGGGGGGGGGGGGGGGGGGGGGGGGGGGGGGGGGGGGGGGGGGGGGGGGGGGGGGGGGGGAGGGGGGGGGGGGGGGGGGGGGGGGGGGGGGGGGGGGGGGGGGGGGGGGGGGGGGGGGGGGGGGGGGGGGGGGGGGGGGGGGGGGGGGGGGGGGGGGGGGGGGGGGGGGGGGGGGGGGGGGGGGGGGGGGGGGGGGGGGGGGGGGGGGGGGGGGGGGGGGGGGGGGGGGGGGGGGGGGGGGGGGGGGGGGGGGGGGGGGGGGGGGGGGGGGGGGGGGGGGGGGGGGGGGGGGGGGGGGGGGGGGGGGGGGGGGGGGGGGGGGGGGGGGGGGGGGGGGGGGGGGGGGGGGGGGGGGGGGGGGGGGGGGGGGGGGGGGGGGGGGGGGGGGGGGGGGGGGGGGGGGGGGGGGGGGGGGGGGGGGGGGGGGGGGGGGGGGGGGGGGGGGGGGGGGGGGGGGGGGGGGGGGGGGGGGGGGGGGGGGGGGGGGGGGGGGGGGGGGGGGGGGGGGGGGGGGGGGGGGGGGGGGGGGGGGGGGGGGGGGGGGGGGGGGGGGGGGGGGGGGGGGGGGGGGGGGGGGGGGGGGGGGGGGGGGGGGGGGGGGGGGGGGGGGGGGGGGGGGGGGGGGGGGGGGGGGGGGGGGGGGGGGGGGGGGGGGGGGGGGGGGGGGGGGGGGGGGGGGGGGGGGGGGGGGGGGGGGGGGGGGGGGGGGGGGGGGGGGGGGGGGGGGGGAGGGGGGGGGGGGGGGGGGGGGGGGGGGGGGGGGGGGGGGGGGGGGGGGGGGGGGGGGGGGGGGGGGGGGGGGGGGGGGGGGGGGGGGGGGGGGGGGGGGGGGGGGGGGGGGGGGGGGGGGGGGGGGGGGGGGGGGGGGGGGGGGGGGGGGGGGGGGGGGGGGGGGGGGGGGGGGGGGGGGGGGGGGGGGGGGGGGGGGGGGGGGGGGGGGGGGGGGGGGGGGGGGGGGGGGGGGGGGGGGGGGGGGGGGGGGGGGGGGGGGGGGGGGGGGGGGGGGGGGGGGGGGGGGGGGAGGGGGGGGGGGGGGGGGGGGGGGGGGGGGGGGGGGGGGGGGGGGGGGGGGGGGGGGGGGGGGGGGGGGGGGGGGGGGGGGGGGGGGGGTGGGGGGGGGGGGGGGGGGGGGGGGGGGGGGGTGGGGGGGGGGGGGGGGGGGGGGGGGGGGGGGGGGGGGGGGGGGGGGGGGGGGGGGGGGGGGGGGGGGGGGGGGGGGGGGGGGGGGGGGGGGGGGGGGGGGGGGGGGGGGGGGGGGGGGGGGGGGGGGGGGGGGGGGGGGGGGGGGGGGGGGGGGGGGGGGGGGGGGGGGGGGGGGGGGGGGGGGGGGGGGGGGGGGGGGGGGGGGGGGGGGGGGGGGGGGGGGGGGGGGGGGGGGGGGGGGGGGGGGGGGGGGGGGGGGGGGGGGGGGGGGGGGGGGGGGGGGGGGGGGGGGGGGGGGGGGGGGGGGGGGGGGGGGGGGGGGGGGGGGGGGGGGAGGGGGGGGGGGGGGGGGGGGGGGGGGGGGGGGGGGGGGGGGGGGGGGGGGGGGGGGGGGGGGGGGGGGGGGGGGGGGGGGGGGGGGGGGGGGGGGGGGGGGGGGGGGGGGGGGGGGGGGGGGGGGGGGGGGGGGGGGGGGGGGGGGGGGGGGGGGGGGGGGGGGGGGGGGGGGGGGGGGGGGGGGGGGGGGGGGGGGGGGGGGGGGGGGGGGGGGGGGGGGGGGGGGGGGGGGGGGGGGGGGGGGGGGGGGGGGGGGGAGGGGGGGGGGGGGGGGGGGGGAGGGGGGGGGGGGGGGGGGGGGGGGGGGGGGGGGGGGGGGGGGGGGGGGGGGGGGGGGGGGGGGGGGGGGGGGGGGGGGGGGGGGGGGGGGGGGGGGGGGGGGGGGGGGGGGGAGGGGGGGGGGGGGGGGGGGGGGGGGGGGGGGGGGGGGGGGGGGGGGGGGGGGGGGGGGGGGGGGGGGGGGGGGGGGGGGGGGGGGGGGGGGGGGGGGGGGAGGGGGGGGGGGGGGGGGGGGGGGGGGGGGGGGGGGGGGAGGGGGGGGGGGGGGGGGGGGGGGGGGGGGGGGGGGGGGGGGGGGGGGGGGGGGGGGGGGGGGGGGGGGGGAGGGGGGGGGGGGGGGGGGGGGGGGGGGGGGGGGGGGGGGGGGGGGGGGGGGGTGGGGGGGGGGGGGGGGGAGGGGGGGGGGGGGGGGGGGGGGGGGGGGGGGGGGGGGGGGGGGGGGGGGGGGGGGGGGGGGGGGGGGGGGGGGGGGGGGGGGGGGGGGGGGGGGGGGGGGGGGGGGGGGGGGGGGGGGGGGGGGGGGGGGGGGGGGAGGGGGGGGGGGGGGGGGGGTGGGGGGGGGGGGGGGGGGGGGGGGGGGGGGGGGGGGGGGGGGGGGGGGGGGGGGGGGGGGGGGGGGGGGGGGGGGGGGGGGGGGGGGGGGGGGGGGGGGGGGGGGGGGGGGGGGGGGGGGGGGGGGGGGGGGGGGGGGGGGGGGGGGGGGGGGGGGAGGGGGGGGGGGGGGGGGGGGTGGGGGGGGGGGGGGGGGGGGGGGGGGGGGGGGGGGGGTGGGGGGGGGGGGGGGGGGGGGGGGGGGGGGGGTGGGGGGGGGGGGGGGGGTGGGGGGGGGGGGGGGGGGGGGGTGGGGGGGGGGGGGGGGGGGGGGGGGGGGGGGGGTGGGGGGGGGGGGGGGGGGGGGGGGGGGGGGGGGGGGGGGGGGGGGGGGGGGGGGGGGGGGGGGGGGGGGGGGGGGGGGGGGGGGGGGGGGGGGGGGGGGGGGGGGGGGGGGTGTGGGGGGTGGGGGGGGGGGGGGGGGGGGGGGGGGGGGGGGGGGGGGGGGGGGGGGGGGGGGGGGGGGGGGGGGGGGGGGGGGGGGGGGGGGGGGGGGGGTGGGGGGGGGGGGGGGGGGGGGGGGGGGGGGGGGGGGGGGGGGGGAGGGGGGGGGGGGGGGGGGGGGGGGGGGGGGGGGGGGGGGGGGGGGGGGGGGGGGGGGGGGGGGGGGGGGGGGGGGGGGGGGGGGGGGGGGGGGGGGGGGGGGGGGGGGGGGGGGGGGGGGGGGGGGGGGGGGGGGGGGGGGGGGGGGGGGGGGGGGGGGGGGGGGGGGGGGGGGGGGGGGGGGGGGGGGGGGGGGGGGGGGGGGGGGGGGGGGGGGGGGGGGGGGGGGGGGGGGGGGGGTGGGGGGGGGGGGGGGGGGGGGGGGGGGGGGGGGGGGGGGGGGGGGGGGGGGGGGGGGGGGGGGGGGGGGGGGGGGGGGGGGGGGGGGGGGGGGGGGGGGGGGGGGGGGGGGGGGGGGGGGGGGGGGGGGGGGGGGGTGGGGGGGGGGGGGGGGGGGGGGGGGGGGGGGGGGGTGGGGGGGGGGGGGGGGGGGGGGGGGGGGGGGGGGGGGGGGGGGGGGGGGGGGGGGGGGGTGGGGGGGGGGGGGGGGGGGGGGGGGGGGGGGGGGGGGGGGGGGGGGGGGGTGGGGGGGGGGGGGGGGGGGGGGGGGGGGGGGGGGGGGGGGGGGGGGGGGGGGGGGGGGGGGGGGGGGGGGGGGGGGGGGGGGGGGGGGGGGGGGGGGGGGGGGGGGGGGGGGGGGGGGGGGGGGGGGGGGGGGGGGGGGGGGGGGGGGGGGGGGGGGGGGGGGGGGGGGGGGGGGGGGGGGGGGGGGGGGGGGGGGGGGGGGGGGGGGGGGGGGGGGGGGGGGGGGGGGGGGGGGGGGGGGGGGGGGGGGGGGGGGGGGGGGGGGGGGGGGGGGGGGGGGGGGGGGGGGGGGGGGGGGGGGGGGGGGGGGTGGGGGGGGGGGGGGGGGGGGGGGGGGGGGGGGGGGGGGGGGGGGGGGGGGGGGGGGGGGGGGGGGGGGGGGGGGTGGGGGGGGGGGGGGGGGGGTGGGGGGGGGGGGGGGGGGGGGGGGGGGGGGGGGGGGGGGGGGGGGGGGGGGGGGGGGGGGGGGGGGGGGTGGGGGGGGGGGGGGGGGGGGGGGGGGGGGGGGGGGGGGGGGGGGGGGGGGGGGGGGGGGGGGGGGGGGGGGGGGGGGGGGGGGGGGGGGGGGGGGGGGGGGGGGGGGGTGGGGGGGGGGGGGGGGGGGGGGGGGGGGGGGGGGGGGGGGGGGGGGGGGGGTGGGGGGGGGGGGGGGGGGGGGGGGGGGGGGGGGGGGGGGGGGGGGGGGGGGGGGGGGGTGGGGGGGGGGGGGGGGGGGGGGGGGG
>JAHLJT010005985.1:0-23536 GCA_031308135.1 Acheta domesticus
CCAGGTCGTTGTGTACACGGCTCTCCTGGCGGCCACCGCGGGCGTCGAGCTAACGCATCGTGATATAAAACTTTATAAATGCTGCGACGTAAACGAGATGCTCTCAACAGAGAGAAAGTCGTGCGTAGAAGCTCATTGGCCAAGGAACTTCTCAATTAAAAGAGGTAAAGACTGGATAATTTTGCCTCCTCTGGACAGCGAGTGGGTGCGGCGCTGGCTGCCGTCCGGTCTGCCGATGGAGAGCATCACTGAAGTGGATACTAATTTTATGAAACCAGTCCCTTTTACTCATTTTGGTTACATAGCGTCTGTCAACGCCTCCTCCTTGTGGGATCCAGCTCTGCTTGAGAAGGAGGCCCTCTTGCATCATACCGTCGCCTTCCTTGGAAAATATACCGTTGCGAGGCCCAAGCCGCGAGGAGGGTACAGAGAGGCTTGGTACTGCGTGGACGCTGCGCCGCCGCCTCTGGGGCCCTTTGCTATGCGGTTTAGAACTTCCTGCACCGAAGAGGAATGCGCATTCAAGTGCTGCTGGAAAAGCGAATCTATGAGGAATATCAACGGAACATGGAAGTGCAAAAACGACGCTGAAGGCGTCTGGACACCGCAAAAGACCTCGCTCACAGTATTTGAGCCAGAGTTTCCTTATGATGACTATGCATTGTATGATTGCCCAAAACCTCGCGTTTTGCCATTTGAAGAACGCTACGCTGATTGGGCCCGCCACACCGGAAGCAAGCACGACTTCCACTTCGCAACGTGGCACACGTGCTTCGACTTCTACCGCAGCAGCAACGACAGCCTACACGAAGGAGTCTTCGTTTGCGAGCACTCTCGTATCACCAGAGGCATCTACTGGCTGCTCCGGCCCCTGTGCTTCCTCTCCACTCTGCTGTTGACGGCGTCGCTGGTATCTGTTGCATGCGACAAAAGATCCACGGACGTTGCCTTGCTAGCCACGCTGCATGCCTTTTGGCTTTCAATATCGGGCAGACTGTGTACTACCTCGCAATGAGTGACCGGTTGAACGAAGAAGAAAAATACAGAATACCAGAAGATCTTCAGACAGTATGCAAGAGTTTTGGTGAGTATATCACATGACACTCGCATGTTAGATCAAGTGACTATTGTGACGTTATGACTTTTTCAAACAAACGTTTGAAACTTTTTGTTGCCTGCGGCAGACATCCGGCTCCGATCGAGTCACATCACGTTCTTTTAATGATGACCCACACACTCTATCTCGACTTTTTACAACTTGCAACAGCTCATCTTCCCACAACTTTTCTTGTTTTTAATTCTTAGCTACTTAATTTGATGCTATTCTCTTTGCATCACAGCTGAACATCTAATTTCACTTGACTCCTAACAATGCTTACATATGAGTTACGAACTGAACTGTCGTATCTATAGAGCAATCTAACTTTCACTAATGAGTGTGTCTTCTGTGTGCAGCTCTGTCGATGTACTTCGTGCTGATGTCTTCCTGGATTTGGCTGACGGCCCTGTGTGTGAACATGGCGAGTGGATTCAGGTACGAAAACTTATTCAATTCTAAACATAGTGGAGTCAGCTGATCCTACAGCTATTCGCTTTCCTGAATCTACCACCTTTATCTTCGTGATAGTCTGCAATCAAATCTTCTTTCTTGGGTCGTGTGTTTCGAAACGCCATGTTCTACCCTCGTTGCAGGAGTAATAATCAAATCAAAGAAATCCGCAAATCATTAAACCTTCAAACAACTGAATCATGAAAGCTGAATTGATTGATTGATTAATGATTCCGGGCACGACAACTGCTACGACAACTGCGAGGTCATTAGGATACTACTCCGACATTCGCCTTGTGTTGCTCGGAGAAACCACGGAATACTACCAGAGCAAGTGGTTGCTAGATTTCTCCTCCTGTCAGCGTTGAAAATCCTGCCGTCGGAAACCGAACGTAGGAACTCCCGATCACAGAAACAGCAGTGACATCAGTGGTGATGATCTGCAGTGCCACCTCTTCCGGTCTAAAACTTGAAAAAATATAAAAGCTGTAAGAGATGACGGAACATTCTTGTTTAAAATCTCGTTTCCAAGAAGAACTCGATGGCATGCTCCAGAAACGAAGTATCACATCAAAAGTTTATACTGTGTACTTCAGGAAAATTTTTATTTCTCGTAATATGTACGCATATACAGAGTAATACACATGGTTTAGAAAAAATTATGTAACGCTATGGTGAAAAGTGCTGATTTTAGTGATTCCCGCATACCTCCAAAGAGACGTTCTTGTTCCTACAAGTAGTAAATTACTTTCTGTAATATTAAGCGTAGTCAGAATCCAAGTTTTGTGATAAATACCATAACAAATGTTTGGAGTGCACTGACTTCCTGACCTCAAGGCCACAGTTTCGAATCACGAATCGGGAGTTTCCATTACATTCAGTATCTGCTAATTTCCATTCAGGGCTCTGAGGTCGACTCTGCTTTCTTTCCAAGTGAGTACAGGATGTTTCCTGGGGTAAAGGCGGCCGGAGAGTTGTGCACACACCTCCTCCTTGTGCACAATGAACTCCACCTTCACCTCCCCTTCGGCCACTTACTATCTCTACCTTTTAGAGAAAGCCAAGGAAAGACGAGGAAAAATCATTTTCTATATGCCAACTGAAATGCAAAGTTTTGGGTCCCCTAAAACGAAATGTTTTTTTTATTTCCAAAACGCCCGTCAGCGTGTACGTTTGCATCTTTGTCTGTCCGTATCTTCAAAACCGCCTTTGGTTAATTCATTGTCTGCCTCACTCTGAGTGTAATCAACACCTGCACCATTAGACTATTCAAAGTAGTTCGTTTTTCAATATAATATTTTCTCATCAATCTGGCCCGAGTGAAGGACCTGCAAATTTGAAACGTAGTAGTGCTTGGCAGAACGTGCTTCAGAGAAAGCGCGAGGGATATTTTTACTTTTTCTTAAAACTAGCACTATGTTCTTTAAATTTTTGAATAGAATTGAGTCAAAATTAAAAAGTTTGGAAAAGTTTCATTTTTTTAACCTTTTGTACAACATTATTATAGATTACGACATTGTTAAAGATTTAGATATCTCCATGAAGTAATATTTGTTTTTCACAATTATATCTTTTGTTAACGACATTAACAACTATTTTAAAATAATAATTGCTCTTGCTCATTTTTGCGTAATTCTAAAAGTAAGATTCAGTTCAAAAGCGGTTTAAAATTTTATGATTATTTTTTTGAACGTAAAGGGGTAACTGTACTGGAATAAGTGACAATGCTAATATAATATACATTTTTTTATTTTAATCATGCACATTCACACGTCTAGCAGAGTAGGGGTATGATGCACTTCGTAACAATTTATATTATCTGCCATTGTTTCACAAATAAAATTTTCGAATAATACAATTTTTCTCATTGTGATGTCTAAATTAATTATAATGTTTCTTTTAGATATAGTGCGTATATTTTGGTAAGAATAAATTCTTATCACACAGTAAACTTCTCCATTCAACCAGGTGGACATTTTACAATGTTGCAGCCAGGTATAGAATAAAAGAAAAATTAAAAATTTTAATAAAAGGTATCAATGGTTTGAAGAAGTTGTAATATGTTTCTAGTTCAGACTCAAAGAAATTACTAGACGTTGTTTACACACTTATATATAGAACCAAAACAAGAATAATATTTAGTCTCCTTATGTTTGAAGCTTGTACCTTCAAAATATTGTTAAAATGTATAATCTAGAGGAACTACACCAGTCCATACTTTCTCGCTTTCGTTTCAAATTTCGCAGTTCTCGAAACTTCAAAAAGTTCAACGAAAATTAAATCAGCGCTCTTTTCTCTATCGTCCTTTGTTCTATCAGTGGGGAAAATGTAAAGAACAAATTTGAAGGTATTTCTGAGAAAATTATTTTTTTATAAATTGCAGGAATTCAAGCTCATACATGACCTTTTTCCAGAGCTGATTACTCATAACAGATTTTGTTTAAACAATAATATATATCCAATCTTGAAGTTTTGTGATATTAACTGAAATTGTCGAAAGTAAGACTGCGACTGAAACGAGACTAGCACAACTTTTTTAACTGTCATTTTTACATACGAGGAGAAAATGTAAAGCAAAAACGGAACTTCGTTTTTGAGATGATTATTTCAATATTTTAGACATTGCTCAAATTTCACGCAAAATCACCCAAATACTCATATTTTCGACAATTAGTACATAATCGTTTTTCAGCCGCTTCCCCAGCTCTAGAACAGTTAGACACTGAGCCATACATTCGCTGTTATAGCTCTTCTCTTATAACACGTTTATATTACCGAAACGTGAAAGCAACATTACGTACACAGAAATTAATGTCAGTTTATTTCATGTGCAGGAACCACGAAGTCTTTTACCTCAGAACTACTACTGTTTGCTCTCAATGGGCGTTAAAATATTTAATACGATTTCCGATCAAATAAATATAACCATCGTAGTTTGGTTTAGAGAACGTAGTTTTGAAAAACATCGTTAGATAGCGCTGTCGGTAGGCTGGAATGTCCATCGCCATCAATCTCTTGTGCCAAGTATTTACGACGCGGAATCTAATGTTTGCATGGGTGTACATTTGGAAAAACAATTAAACATAATTTGCAAGGTACGCGTAAATTCCAAAATTTAATTTAGACATAACTACACAAATAATCAATTGTTTGATGTCCAGATTTAAGAAACAATTGTACATTTTAAAAAGGCTTGTGCGGTTTGACGGGGAATGGATCCTGCCCGTCTGAACAACGCCTAAAAAGCTCAGTCTGAACGCCTAAACAGCAGTGCTAGCGCCTAAACAGTTCAGTCGATTTCCCCAAAAATTGATATTTCCCAATTGATCTCGCTTATGTTGCTGCCTCTTGAATATGCAACAGATATTTTAATTCTGGGGCACTTTACATAAAGCCTCTGGGGCCTTTTTAAAAATTTTAAAAAATGACACCAAATTTTGTGATTAACTTTTGTTCTCCGATAGCGTTGAGGACGCTTAAGAGAATATAGTGCAGGTATATTATCGCATGATCGCTAGCACTGCTCGATACAGCCGCGACTATGCGACTCCTAGCGGCACAACCGAGAACGAAATACCGTGAGATGTTCCATTTTATTGACACCCCCCCGTTCGTCTAGAAAGAAATCGAAGTATAACTATCGCCTAAAGACATCTAGTTCCTTTTCCGTTTCTGAAAATGCGCAATTTTGAGCTAATTTGCACAGAAAACTAATCAATTTTCGTGAAACTTTATTTGACATTATTTAAAACACATGTACTCATTAATTCACAAATGTGAACAAATCGCCGCTAATGTAAATATTAACAATGTGAGAAACAAGTAAAGAAACTAAATTTTTGCAATTTTTTTAAAAAAAAGAATAGAGGAATATGCGTTAATGTCATCTCATAGAGCACATTTAGCACAATCCCTAGACAAAGTTTAAAGAAAAAATTTGGAGCAGTTTTTGCGAAAATCTGGTTTTTGTAATTTTTTAAAATTCCAAATATTGCGTGCAATATTGCGCATAAACTATAAACATTTTTTAAAAAATGTATATGACCTTAATAAAAGAACTCACTTTGGACAACAAATGTTAATTGCAGGAAAAATCTCTTTTTAATTTCGTTGTTCTACAAAGATGCCGAAAAAAATTAAAGTTTCGCAATTTTCGAAAATTCATTGTTAGCTGTGAAATTAGGATCTATGCCACCTTTATAAGTGTATTTTACTCTATTCTTACAAGAAATTAAAAATAATTGGTGTCGTTTTTAAAAAAATTTCGAAAATGTCTGGGGGGTTTCAAGTAAAGTACCCTCAAATTTTGAAGAAAATATTTCAAAATCGCGGCGCCTTGAGTGGAACCAGATCGGCTTCGGAATATTCATTTTGGAAGAAATCGTACTCATCGTTTCGGTGCCGTTTATTCCTAGACGGACAGACGCACAGACGCACAGACGGACAGACGGACTGATGGAATGACGGAAAGACGGACGGACGGACGTATTGAAAAGAACCACTTTTTCGTTTCAGGGGACCCGTCAAACGTGTATTTCCGTTGAAATCTCGAAATCGATTTTCCGCAGAATTACATAACTTTCCATAAACTACGCATTTTCTCCGTATATAGTTCGTATTCGGGAAAGTAAAAATGGCAGTTTCCGTAGATGAGTCTGAAACCGCATGTTATTTTTTCGTGAGAAAAGTTTCCATTCGCATATAGAAAAGCCCCTCTAATGTTTTTGAGAAAACTGACTAAAGAGAATGCTGCCAGTATAACTGAATTTAATTTTATTTCCTTTGTTAAAATGGGGCTTAATTTGTAAATATTCCTGTACGTAAAGATGCATTTAAAATGCAAGTTAATGGGTGTATAAGGGGAGATGCACAAATTTTTAGTAGGCAATCCGGAAATTCATGCAAAGCAGACGAATATTTCTATTTTAATTTTCAGATTATTCTAACAATGTCAGTGGAAGGGGTGTCGGAAATAAACATTGTGTCGAGTTTTTTTCGAATATTTTCAGTAGATTATACTTTTAGAAAATGAAGTAGATTAGAAGTTTAGAATAATATATTACATCTTTAATTAAGATTTATATATATTCGTTTCAGTTAAGGAATTAGAAAAGAAGTAGGAAGGATATATTCACAACGCATATTTGCTGAACGAATCAATTGATAGGTTAACAACGCCAAGTGTTGTGACTGGTCCTGTTATTAATTCTTAATTTTTACTTTTTCGTATACGTACGTATGCACGGAGTGATATACGTAATATAGGGAAAATTATGTAATGCTGCGCAAAAAACGGCGAATTTTCGGCAGAAAAAACCATTGCCGAGACTTGATAACGAAAAAGTGGATAAATCCAGTTGCTAATTTAAGATAAAAATTCTCTAACTCGTGGTGTAGCCAGAAGCCCCGTTTTGTGGGTCCATGATACCGAAAAGCCAATTGAAAGGAAAACGTCCGTCTGTCTGTCCGTCTGTGCATCCGTCCGTCCGTCTGTCCGCCTGTGAACACTGCTAGCGCCTAAACCATATGTACGATTTCTTCCAAAATGGATATTCCCCGGTCTATCTGGTTCTAGTCGAAGCTTTGAGATTTTGAAAAAGATTCTGTAAAATGTGGGCGTACTTTATATAAACCCCCGGACATTTTCAAAATTTTCTAAAAAACAGCTCCAAATTTTTTCTTTTAATTTATTGTAAGAATAGAGTAAAATACTCTTATTAAGGTAGCCTAGGTCCCATTTTCACGCTTAACTCTCAATTTCCGAAAATTGTCAAAATTTGAATTTTTTTCGGCGTCTTCCTAGAACTACAAAATTAAAGATCGAGATTTTTCCTTAAAACAAATTTGTTGTCTAAAGTGAGTTCTATCATTAAGGTCAGGTACATTTGTTTGAAACTTTTAGACTTTTTTACGCAATATTGCACACAATATTTGAAATTTTAAATAATTACATAAACTAGATTTTCTCAAAAAGGGCTCCAAATTTTTTCTTTAACCTCTTTGTAAGGATAGTGCTAAATGTGCCCAATGAGATGACATTAACGCCATATTCCTCTATTCTTTTATTTTTTCAAAAATTTCAAAAGTGTAGTTTCTATTACTTGTCTCTCACGTCGTTAATATTTACATTAGCGGCGATTTGTTCACATTAATATATTAATGAGTACATGTGCTTTGAATAATATCAAGTAGAGCTTCTCGAAAATGGAATAGTTTTCTGTGAAAACTAGCTCAAATTTCTGCATTCTCAGAAACGGTCAAACGCCATTTTCTCATATATGGCTGCAAATTCTTTTTTGATACTTTTGTAAGGGATAGTGCTAATTACACTCATTAATACGACGTAAATTTTAGTTTGAGTTATTTGTTGGTTTCTTGAAAAATTATATAAATGTGTAGGTTTTTTGAAAGATCTCTCACATCTTTAATAAGCACATTACAAGCAAGTTGTAAATATTATTATATTTGGGTGTGTAAGTGCTTAAAATAACTTCAAATGAAGTTTTTTTGAAAACTCAACAATTTTCTGTGAAAATGAGCTTCAAATTTCGCATTTTTAGTACCGCCAAAACCATTTTTTTTTTAAAATGGCACATAATTTTTAAAAGAAAATTGTCATTTACGACTACGTTTTTATGTTCTTTAATTATTTCTCTATTATTATTCTAAAATTAATATATCCGTTCCACCAATAGGAAAGCGAAAAATTAAGAAAATGTCAAAAAAATGTACTTTTGGAAGTGATAGATGGCAGGTGGCAAAAAAGAGTATGTGGCAATTCCAAATAGCTGGCGAAGACCCAAGGAAATAGAAAACTAATACGGGAAAGTCTGTGCCTTTCTAAAGCACCACTAGTTTAAGACTTACAACGCATTTATATGTAGGAAATGTGTTGATATATTAGGTTTGAAAGAATGAGTTTGCGCAACTATTGTTCTACGATTTGAAATGAGTTTTACAAATGATGACTATGATGTGTTAATATGGCAAGCAATTGCGGTACTATAATATCATACATTAGTTACTATGCCCGAGAAAGTACGTGTTCTTATAGACCCACTATTTGATTGTGGAATTTGTGTTGATGTATTAGCTTTAAAATAATTTTTGCACCTCATGCGCTATGACGGCTCGTGTGTTTTACAAATGATGGCTGGAATGAGATAATATGGACAGACATTGCTTGATGATAACATTACATAATCGATACTAACGTGAAAATGTCTTGCGGTTGTATCACCTCTAGCTTGATTTAATTTCTTCTGTAGATTGCTAATGATACGTTTGAATAAAGGAAGCAGAAGGAAATTCTTTGGACTGGCTGTATTCGCATGGGAATCGCCTTTATTGCTGACGATTTCATGATCCATTCCAAACGCTCATGGAGCTATTGAAAGGAAAGAGAACACTATACCTTGGCGAACTCCACCGCTAGCGGAATGAATATACGTCGTCAATAACACTTCTCTTTCTTTTCTAGGTTGAACATGCCACGCCTCAATAAAGGAAGCGGAAAGAGATTCCTGGCGATTTCAGCCTTCGCTTGGGGGCTGCCCGCAGTGCTCACAATAACGTGTTCCAACTTGTTTACTCAGCCGAGTGGGTGGGGAACACCAGCATGGTACACCCCATCGCTTATGGAAACAAGAACGTGTTACATTGAACCTCTTTTCTACAGTGAAGGTAAATTGAACTAAGTTGATGCACAGCAGTACGAGCAGTCGACGAATTACCTTCCACTGCCACTCAAATTAACGATTGCAACTTACGTATTATTTGCCCACTATGAAAAGCTAGATCAGCAGGCTCAAAGAGTGATTTACTGGAGGCTAAACAATCTTTAAATTAAATGACCACAGGTGTTGTCATTGCCAACAATGTTATTTATTTCAAGAGCAGCTTTCGATGGCTTATCCATCATCATCAGTTTTCAGTACAAGAAAGTAGCAAACAATTAATTAAGCAATTAAAACAAGAGATAACAATAAAACAAGAGATTGACATTAGGAATGGCAGATTACTAATAATTTAAAAAAGAAAAAAAACAGAACTAACATTTTGTGAAATGAAACAAGGGAAATAATTTTTTTTATATTACAGTAATTTGAATCTATGCAAGAGAGTGGATGAAATTGAATAGAACTTGTGAAAAACATGTTTTTTGACAGAAACATGAAATGTAAGTTGAGCCGTTCCTTACCTGCTGTCTGGAAGCCACGAAACGAGTACGCGGGTTTGGGTGGGCCAAGCGGCTTAGGTACCGGGCTCTGGGGTGGTGGAGGTGAGGAGGGGTAATGGCCTGGGTGCCGTGTCCTGTCTATTGCACCGCCCCGGAGGAGTGCGGTGTGAGGGTGGTGTCTAATAATAATTTCAGTAGAGGGGAGGGTTTTGGTTTGTATTTTCATTCAGAAGGTTGTCATTTAAATGGATGTGGAAAGTTTTCTAAAGTTAATCTGGTGTGATACTGATTTTCTATTTCCAGTATATGAATATCTGTATGTGGATCGAACGTGTGGCCTGTCTGAAGGAGGTGATTGGCAAATTGAGATTTACAGGAGTTGTGTTTCCAAGCGTGTATGTATTCTTTTATTCTTGTGTTGAAAGTTTTTCCTGTTTGACCAATGCATTTGGCTTCGCAGTCGTGGCAATGTAATGAGTAGACGCTGCTTTTTTGTAAAAGATGTGCGTGTGTGTTTTAGGCGATAGAATTTTTCTGAGGGAGTTTTGTGATTTGAAAGAAACTTTGATATCGGCTTTGGCGTATATTGTATGCAACTTTTTCTGACAGGTTGCCAAAACAAGGTAAGGAAGTGTACTTATCTGGTGTTTGTGCTACTGCAGAGAGTGAAGTGTACATTTTCAGTTTCTGTTTGTGTGTTTTGCGGCGTAGTATGTTGTTGATGAGTTCTGAGTCGTAACCGTTTGATATAGCAATATGTTGTATAGTGTTAAGTTCTTCCAGAAAATGAGATTGTTTCAGAGGCAGGCTTAGTAGTCTGTGTATCATGTAGTGGAAGGCGGCCGTGTTTGTGTTGAATAGGATGTTATGAAGAGTTGTGAATGACAGTGTCTGTGTACGTTGATTTTCTGAAAATACTGAAAGTGTGTTTGTTTCCCTATATGCTGATATTCAAGTCTAAGAAATTGATTGATTTGTCTTCGTTCTGTAGTTCTGTGGTGAACTGTATAGTGGGATGTAGGTTGTTGAGGTAGTCAATGAACAGATCAATTTGTCTAGTTGTACCGGTCAAGAGAACAAGGATGTCATCTACGTAACCGGTGACAATATGTAATATTTCTGAGAAGTGGATGGTTTAAAAAGGAAGATAACTGTTCCAAAGAATCCATAAAAATATCTGCAAGAAGAGGAGAGAGAGGTGAGCCCATAGGAAATCCTGAAGTTTGTTTGTAAAATTTGTTGTCAAAAGTGAAGTAATTTTGATCCATGCATAGGTTGAAGAGATTTTGAAATTCATCACGAACCGGTATGGGACATGCCGATTTGTCTAGTAAATTGCGTAGAAGTAATTTGCAATATGAAGTCGGGGTACTAGAAAAAAGATTCTTTATATCAATGAAACCAGTTTTGCATAGGGTGGTAGGGTGGGTTTCGTGGCTTCCAGACAGCAGGTAAGGAACGCTCAATTTACATTACATGTTTCTGTTACAAAAATGTTTTTCACGGGTTCAATTCAATTTCATCCACTCTCTTGCATAGATTCAAATTACTGTAATATAAAAAAAATCATTCCCTTGTTTCATTTCACAAATTGTTAGTTCTGTTTTTTTATTTTTAAATTATTAGTAATCTGCCATTCCTAATGTCAATCTCTTGTTTTATTGTTATCTCTTGTTTTAATTGCTTAATTAATTGTTTGCTACTTTCTTGTACTAGAAAACTGATGATGATGGCTAAGCCATCGAAAGCTGCTCTTGAAATAAATAACATTGTTGGCAATGACAACACCTGTGATCATTTAATTTTAAATGCCAACGACATTTTCACCACTAACCAATAACAAGTCTTTCCTAAACTCAAATAATATCAGAGAAGTTTTCCGGAAACTCAACCGTTTTCTGTGAAAACTATCTGAAAATTCCACATTTTAGAAACGCTCAAATACCATTTTGTCATAAATGGCTCCAAATTTTTTTCTTCAAACTTCTGGAACGGATAATGCTAAGTGAACTTAATATAATGTAAGTTTTATTTTGAAATTTTTTTGTTTTTTCAAACATTACACAAAAGTAATTATTTGAGAGACCTTTCACATTTTCAATATTTCATATTACCAGCAATTTGTAAACATTGTTATACTTGTGAGTGTAAGTGCTTCAAATTACTTCCAATGCAGTTTTTTGAAAACTCCAAATATTTTCTGTGAAAAGAACTTCAAATTACGCATTTTTAGTAGCGTTTAAACGCCATTTTCTTAAATACAGCTACAACTTTTTAAAGAAAAATGATATTTAGGATGAAGTTTTTAATGTACTAAAATTAAATTTCCTTTCTACCATAGGAAATCGACAAATTAAAGAAAATGTGAAAAAATGTACTTTGGACGATGATAGACTGCAGTTGGTTTTTTCAATGAAATTTTATTTATGAAAAGTAGGTCTTCAAATACGTCCATGTGTAATTTTTTGAAAATAGAGTAGTTTTTCTAAAATTTCGTGATAAACATAATAGCCCGCTGCAAATTTACTGCGCTTCAGACAGCAGGATGCGTTGTAAATTAGAATTTGCAATATTGTAAATACGTTCTTTGTTCGTTCTTACATTCCACCTTCTGTTATACATTTACACAGTAATTAACCTTTAGAAATTATTTATTTTGAAATATTTTCAATAAAAAACTGCTAGCTCTTTTTAAGGAAATATCGACAATGAAGGGAATGCAACAATAGAATTCCGTTTCGCGATCGTGAATTTTTGTGAATTACGTGTCATTGTTGTGACTTGATATAGCTGTATGCAAAGGACTTGTAATTGTCCTTATGTTGTTATTTGCAAGAAAATTTTTATTCGCACCAAATGCGGCACTATTTGTACTGAGTAGAGTATTTTTTGCATGGTTTTAGAATACTCCTTTCTAATCATGGCCCTATGATGTATTACTATATTGCGCGGGATATCAGGCTTCTTTTTCCAATACAAGTTTTTACAAAACTTTTGCATTTATATTTTTGTGCAGTTGTAGCATTCATATAGTTCTGACAACACTGCGATGAAATAGTGAGTTATTCGCTTCTTGTTGAATTGGACGTTTCCAAATAATAGCCAGATGTGATTAGGGCAGAAAGTGGAATTTTTCAATACTACATAGCTGTTTCTAATAACGCGGGAAAATAGTATGGGCTGTTTGTAGCACCATAATTTTTTTTTAGCAACTGGTTTTATCTACTTGTTCGTTACCAGGGCGTACAGGCCTACTTACCAGAAACTACAAAATTGAAGATAGAGATTTTTGGTTCAAATAAAATTTTTTCTTCATAGAGTTCTTTCTTTAAGGTCATGTAATGTTCTTCAAAATTTAAGTATTTTTCTCGCAATATTGCGTGCAATATGTGCAATTTTAAAAAATTACAAAAACAAGATTTTCTCAAAAACGGCTCCAACTTTTTCTTTAATTCTGATCTTGTAGAGCTCTGAGTATGTATTAAAGAAGTCAAGAACTTCCAATATTTTGTGCAAGGGTTTCCGGAATCAGAGAATATTGTGAGTACTGTGAGTTTTCTCGTTTATTTCATTCAATAATTAATTATAGTTATTTAGTTTGTTTCTTTCGTGCATTTTTCTGGAATTACTTGTAATGGATTTTCTGGAATTGGATGTAAGTTTTTTCTATAATAGTCATTAATAATTTTAAATTTCATTATAAAATATTTCAACAGATGGGTTTCATTGTAATATTTTCAATTTTATTTCTTCAAGTAATTTTAATAAGAAAGATGGCATTGTTTTGCAGGTGGAAAAGTTTTCTCCACGGTTAAAATGCACATTTTTAGCCATTTGTAAACACTATTGAATTTGTGAGTATAGGTTCTTTGAATCACTTCAAATTGAAGTTTTTCGATAACTCAAAACTTTTCTGTAAAAAGAAGCTTCAAATTCGCAGTCCGTCTGCTGTCTTGTTCCGTCTGTGAACACTGCTAGAGCCTAAACCATACGTACGATTTTTTCCGAAAGGATGTTCCCCGGTCGGTCTGGTTCTAGTCGAAGCTTTAAGATTTTTAAAAAAGATTCTTCAAAATTTGGGGGTACTTTATATGAAGCCCACCGGGATTTTCCAATTTTCTCAAAAACGGCTCCAATTTTTTTCTTTATATTTCTTGTATGAATAGAAGAAAATACACTTATGAAGATGGCATTGGTCCGATTTTCACGGATAACTCTGAATTTCCGAAAATTGTGAAAGTTTGAATTTTTTTCGGCGTCTTTCCTCAAACTACAAAATTGAAGATAAAGGTTTTTTAAATAAAATTTGTTCTGCATATTGAGTTCTTTCATAAAGATAATGTAAATGTTTTTTCAATTTTAGTTGTTTTCGTTCATATTGCGTGCAATATTGCGTGCAATATGTGTAATTTTAAAAAAATTACAAAAACAAGATTTTCTTAAAAAACGGCTCCAAATTTTTTCTTTAAACTTTTGCAGAGATAGTGGTAATGTACTCTAACAGATGACATAAAATCCATATTGCTCTAAACGTTGGTGTTTCAATAATTAAAAAAATGTAAATTTTTTCACATATTTTTCACGTCGATAATTTCGTCACGTCGATCACGTCGCTAATTTACATTAGGGACTATTTTTTCACATTATTATATTTACGAGTACATGATCTTTAAATAATGTCAAGTAATGTTTCTCGAAAACACATCCGTTTTCTGTGAAAAGTAGCATACAATTTCGCATTTTAAGAAATGCTCAACGCCGTTTTTATATATATATATATATATATATATATATATATATATATATATATATATCTGCAAATTGTTTCTTTAATTTTTGTAACGAATAGTGCTAATTACACTCTTTAATATGGCGTATAGTTTATTTTGAGTTTTTTTTTGTTTTTTCAAAAATTACATAATTGTAATTTTTTTGAAAGATCTCTCACATTTTTAATATGCGCATTACCAGCAATTTGTAAAGATTATTCTATTTTGTGAGAGTACGTGCTTGAAAACTCAAAATTTTCTGTGAAAATGAGCTTCAAATTTCGAATTTTTAGTAGCGCTAAAACGCCATTTTCTCTTAAACGGCACATAATTTTTAGAAGAAAATTGCCCTTAATGACTAGGTTTTGTGTTCTTTAATATTCTAAAATTAATGTTTCCGTCTACCAATAGATGACAGCTGGGAAGAAGAGTATGTGGCAATTCCGAATAGCTAGCGAAGACCCAAGGAAATAGAAAACTAATACGGGAATGTCTGTGCCATTCTGTAGCACCACTAGTTTTAATTATTTTACTATATTAGACTACTTCATGAACATGCATAAGAGTTCTCAAGCAGCGAAGATGATATTCCGTGCTGAGACCCGCCCTCAGTGCTCTGACTTAACTCGCCCATACAAATGTTTACTGTGTTCTTGAAAAACCATTAAGTGCATTCTTGGGACGCCGCTTAGAAACGTAATTGTCTCAACCCAAACTTTTCCAACACGAAAGTTTTGCAAAGTTCGCAATAGGAGAGTTTGCCAAATTGGACCGGGACCACGTATTTTACTTTTTTGCCCTTACGAAATGACTTGCTAAGAACAAAAATTATAATTATTTCCTCGCCTTTACGAAGGTAATCCGAGAGATCGGTATTTAACGAAGGTAGTAGAAGAGAACGGTATGTAATCACACGCCAGAAACGGCGACTTTCCGGCAGAAAAACTCTTTTTTAAAAAAAAAAAATATTTACTTATTGTTGAAATTTACATAGTTCAGTAATTAATTACTTTTTCATATGCATTTTGTTGGCTTATAACTATTCTTATTCTAACTTATTTACTAAACTAACTACTATTTGATGTAGGGGACTCATGGAGCACCTACTATTTTAGCTACTGTGTGGAGAAAATATTTAAAAATGCTTCTAGTGGGAATCTGTTTTAATACGGGTTGGGAAATAGTTGACAGATGCTAGGTTATAGTGGGCGGCTTGGGGTATTGAGTTTATATTTGAAAAGAAATTATTAGAGAGGTGGGCTATGTGATGAGTAATAGGTGGTAGATTCAATTCTTTGTGGAGTTGTCTATTTGATATGAACCAGGGAGCATTTGTTGCTTATTCGGAGGAATTTGTTTTGCATCACTTGAATTCTATTTGTGTTTGTTGGTGAGGCATTTATCCATATTGGGCACGCATATAGGCATGAACGGTTTTAATTATTGTTTTATATAAGGCTATTGCATTGTTTAATGATAAGAAAAACTCTTAATTGGCCGTGCTCCGATAACAAACCAAGTGGATAAATCCTGTTGCAAAATACAGAAAAAATAATCTAAAACGTGATATAACCAGAGTCCATGTTTTGTAGGACCTTGATACCAAAAAATCGATGACGGTAAACCGTCTGATTGTGCTATTGTGTTCAATTGATAGGACTTCAACCGTTGAGCCCATTTTTTTTTGCAAAATTGTTTTTTCCCCAATCGATCTGAATGAACTCGAAGCTTTGAGAGTGTCAAACGGACATTGGCTCTGTCTTGTTGGCGGTCCTGGCCGCCTCTGCGGACACGGTTGCTTTGTACATAGCAAAAGCATCGCTGATCTCAACATATGTACCGCAATTGCTTACACATACGCTTAAAATTTCACTGGTTTTATAACTTATGTATAATTTCAGGGAACCATCCCTATTTTTTTATCTGGCATTTTGAATTTGAGGTAATTCTAAAGTTTATTTTCTAAACACTTTTGATGTTTCAGACCCAAATAAACAACTTCCCTTTATGAAATCTGGAACCGCACTGTTCTATTACGGCCAGTGTGTTGCCTCGTGCTGTGCACACATTGTATGCCTCGCTGTGTCTTTGAGGAAGGGTTCATAGTACCGTCACGCGAGGCAATCGTCTGTGCTCGCCGAGAAGGAGGACGCACATCCTCCTGGGTCAAAAACATACGGGGTGGAAACGACCCTCCCACGGCACACACTGGGACGGGCAATGGACAGACACCACAGGGCAGAAACAGAAGAGGCACTACGGTCGACGCGAAAACGTAAGACATCATTTGATCATTCTCTAAAGTACTCAAGATACTATAAAATACATTATATATCTCTTTTCGTTTGTTTACTAGCATTAAAATATATATTAAATGTCCTTCTTTCCGGAGGTAGTTGAACGTCTCTACTGAGGTTAATAATGTGGTGCATTACCTCACGAGAATTTCCTGATACCTCCTGGACGTCGAAATATGTATAACAAGCCGATAGGGACTTGGCTTATCGAGCGGCGGGTTACGTCACGGACTTCTTCCGGGCCGCGATCGTCACTTGGATGGCCGTTTCCCGAAGGGGGTTACTTGGGCCTTGTCATGAGGATACTGCGTCGAGGCAAGAGAGAGAAAGAGTCAGCAGGAGCAGGCGGCGCAGGCAGAAGGAAGCACAACGTCAGTCGTAGAGGAGCCCCGACCAGGACGCCTCCTGGCGAGTACGAGCGCACACGCTCGCTTACTCACCTCTGCGCAACGGCGGCCCAAAGCTCCCCTCGCCAACCCTCCAGTGAAAGAGGACACTGGTTCCATAGGAAACAGGTCAATAAACTGACATTTAAAGCATCGGTTACAGAAATACCTTTTACAATATATAAATATAACTATTGAAATGTACGACATAATCTCATGTAGATACATACTAAAGCAGATGCATTTCTTCCGATAGTGACTTACCAGACATTGCGCAAACTAATGAGAAAAGTTTGGACTTCCGGAGCTTTAGGACATAGGAAGTAGCTAGTCTGTACGCTTCCCTGATTCGTCACGGCCGAGAAGTTAATTGGACAATTAATTGAAGTCATACGGACAGGAGTAAAGATGTCAGAGGATGGTGTAATTGCAAGTAATTTGTTCTTATTAGAACTTCGATAATTTTTCGAAGTTTCTCATAGTTTTTAGATTTTGCAGATTAAACTCTTTTTCAAAGTAAGTTCCCTCTTTTATCAGATTTAACGAAACGCCTTCCGTTTTCCTGCACATTCTGTCAATTCCTTAAGTATGAGGTTAGAGCGAAACCAGGTAAGTGATGTTTTGCTTCTGTAGCGCCAGCGTCAAAACCGCTGAGTAGCCAGGCCCGGAAGTCTGGGTCTCCTCACTGAGAAGAAATTAGTTAAGTGGTGAAGGTACCATGAAATTGATCAAAGAACATTTTCGTTTTTTGGCTAAATAAATGGTTCAATTCTTGTGCTTTATAAATGTCTCTACCTTTTCTTCTGGGTCTTCTGGAAGCCCCTTTTACTCTCAAGTCCTAGTGCGCATGAGCTACGCCCCCTCTCCTGACTCTGCAAACACAGCGCGGCAATTGTTTCGTAATATTAAACTCATCTTAGATTGTTAATGAGTTATTGAAATCCTCTGTTGTTCATAGGTTAGTACATTGGTCTTTTGCGGTGAAAAATATGATTCAGAATATGGTGCAGGCATCTTCTAGTTGAGCAGCGGAAAGCACAGACTTCTTTGAAATGGCATTAGCCGAAAATGTACTTACTGTGTAATTGGTGAACCTTTTATCAGAAACCATTGTTCACAATCTCTTAAAATTTACAGGATACATTTATTAACGTACTGACAATAAATTGACATTTTATATACACATTTTTCAATTATAAAAATATATAAACATTATATTGATTCAAAAATGCTGAAAAAATTAGGCACAATTCCTAATCGAAAAAAATACTAATTACTTTTTAATCTTCACAAAAAATGTCAAAACTATAAATAATGCTGTATCTTTCAGTGTATAAAATATCATACTATTTTAGTTAACCATTTTCTAAAAGTACATCCATAATTGCAAATTTAATATGGACATTCTCCACGTAAGAAAGTTTGTCTTTGTTTATTCTCAGATGCACTTTTATTTGTTGGTTTGCCACCTTAATCTCGTTGCACAGTGGTGATCTGTTGAACTAGAAGATTAGATATAGAAAAACGCATTACATGTGGATTGGGTACATTATATATTACGAAAATACATAGGAATCTCAAAAACTTTGAAATAATTAAAATATTCTTTAGAATTGCAGCATCAGAAGAAGAGTCGACGGTGAAGTCCTTGAAGAAATAAGATTTAAGCAAGGCGTCCCCTACGACAGGTGTTCAGCATCACCCTATTCCAGGGGGCGATTAAATATTTTCCGTCTCTTTTATTGCTAGTAAGCTATAAGGAGACGGAAAATATTTAATCGCCATTAATTTCAAGGAAGTTTGACGACAGTATAACTATTTTATTTTAAAAGCAAAAACCCTGTTTCTACCAAAGACATGATTTAAAATGCACTAAAGAGACAGCACGACTGGTTCCAAGAAGCAGGCTTCAAGTTCCCTGCCCAGAAAACGGAATTTTAATCTTCTCAAAACACAAAGATATTTAAGCCGATTAGTCAGGCATGCTGATCAACGTATATCTGGGTGGTTTTATACGGTGGTTGCGTTTTGCAACACACAAGTAATTGATATTTTCATTGCAGGAAAAGAAACAAAAATAGTCTTCGAGAGGGGTAGTTCGTATATTTAATAAAATTATAAATACAAGAGATGTGCACAAATGCTTACTATATTTCCTTGCTTCCTAGGGCTGTTATGTACGTACACTGGACACTGTATGTTCGAAACTCGCGTAATAAAGGAACACCAGTAGTAGTTTCCGGACGCGACCACAATATCCTGTTTGCGCTTCTGAATGTGGGGAGCGAATGCAATTTTGTTTTCAGAAAATTTATTTCCGTAGAGAATCAAAAGACAACCTAAGGATAAAGCTGTTGACTGTTGGCATCTTCACAAAATCCCAAAATTGTCAATATTTTTAAAAAGTTCAATGTTATTTTCTGGTGCAAATTCCGATAACTCTAGTCACTATCTCAACGTTTTACTTTGAAGTTTACTGAAATATGCCAAATTTTATCTCCCAACTTTTAAAATCTAATTAGAAAGTGCGGCGTAGCAAAACCTTTCCTCTGTTCAGTGTAATTACTCAACGATGATTCAAATTCAAAAAAGGTGCACGACTTTGATTAAAGATCTGCACGTGAGTGAAGTTATACACAAAATCATAAGCCAGAAAGCCATAATGTGTGAGTTTCCAAAATCTAATACAAATGAAATGTTACATAACATTCGTTATTTACGTGTAGACGGATAACAGAAAGTAAATAATATTCAGTTCCATTTTGAAGTCATAGTAGATACAGATGCTTATGAGAATGAAATATTGCCGTAAACAAGTAATAACTAATTAATCATTTCCATGCCTCTTAAGTAAGTGCTGTTGTGCGAAATTGGTTTATTGAGGTCAAGGTCAATATTGAGAGATGATTCAGTAGTTCTTAATGAGATGGGGGACGTATTCCAAATTGTTTTTGTTCGGATATGAACTTCGACTTTCATTTCATTTCGGGTTATAACATTGTTTAGCTTTTTTTATTTTTATTACTTCTCAGAACATTTATTTTGACTTGTGTACACGCGCCAATACCAGCCACTAAATCCGGTCGTGACCGCATGATCCTGTTTGTTCTTATGAATGTGGCGAGCGAGTACTGAAATATATTCTGGACTCTATTTCCGTAAAGAATAAAAAAAAATAACGGGAAAAATTCGTGATCCTTCACATCTTCAGAACTGGCGAAAACTGTCAATACCGTAAAAAAATTCTGTATTATTTTCCGGTGAAAATTCAGTAAATCAGTTTAGTCACGGTCATATTTTCTTTCAAAGTGATTGAAATATATGAAAATTTATCTTTCAACTTCTGAAAAATATATATTTAATTATAAACTTATTTTCTTTACTGAATTTGTTCCTTACAAAACAGATCACTAATGGACACGAAGTGGCAAACAGAACATGATTTGAATATTAGGAAAAAATAACAAGACGAATCATGGAAGCAGTGGCTCAATGAATAGTCCAAATAATTTAATCCAACAATTTATCACAATATTTAAAAAAAATGCAATATGACCTTATTTGAAGATCTGTTTTTCTTGAACACATTTCATTTAGAAAAATAATTGTATCTTCACAATTGTAGTTGAAGAAAGACGTGGGAAAACTTTAATTGTTTTAAATTTTTGAAAAATTAGGGATTTCTACGAACATGAGACTTGCACCATTCTTTTAAGTATCCTTTACGCTATCTAAAGTCCAAATTAAAAAAAAGATTGTGCCGATTATAAGAAAAAATGTTTAAATAAAATGAAAATATCATGTTTGACACAAAAATTGTCATATGTTGAAAAAATTGATCGTGACTATTTTAAGATATGTTTCGGATGAACAAATTCCATTAACAAAAAAAGTATTGTAACTTTATGATTGTAGGTGTAAGGAAGCGATGAACAAATTTTGAATTTTTGCAATTTTCGAAAAATTAGGTGTCTCTCAATCAATCTCTTAAGTGTCCTTAACACAATCCAAAAACAAAATTTAAGCAAAAACAATAGTATTGCTGGATTGGAGGTTTGTTGGATGGATGTTTATTTGGATCTTTGGAATTTTCTTCACATCATTTTTAAAAAAATTGTTTAGCACATGTGGAAATATTTTTTAATAATTTTTAAGTTAATAACGGTACGCCTCCGCTCACCCCCTTTTATGTCAGGTGTCAGTTCTCACACAATTTAGCGATTTTTTGATCACAATTTAAATTTGCCGCCTAATCTCCGATTTTCAACTGTACATACTTCTGTAGTTCACCCAGCAGATGTCTCTGATATGTTTGTTTTTATTCTGGATCAGTTTTCACTTGTGCTGCATTTATTTGAGGTTAATAGTGAACAATTTTTTACGTGTTAGTGTGGAGTTTTTCTTTGAGAGGTTTAATTTTTTTGGTGATTCGTGGTGGGTTGGTCGAAATCGGTTTTCAAGAAATGTAAATTTATTGAAAATATACAGAATCTAAAAGTAATGTGTCTGTGGAAACAAATCGGTCAGCAATCAGCGAAAGTACTTGGCGTTGATTGCTCACGAGACAACCTTCAAGATGAAAAATTTAAAATATATCCGCCTAATAGATTTAGAACTTTTTCTACGAGATTGAATACTGCTAATGTTTGTGCTAATTGTATGAAAACAAATACACTAACAATAATCAAAAGTGTCGTGTAGACATGCTAGTGTTTTCTGTATTGTGTGCACGTCCAGTGATAACAGAACAGTGTTTCACAGTTCCAGGAATGTAGATGATGGTTTTTATTTACGCAATTTTAGATTTGCATATGTAATGAGACACTTTGTGTTGTTCTATGCACTTGCGATTCACAGCAAGTCTATTATGGCAAAGCTATAAGGGAGAATAACAGCTGTGTTGAAGCAATGAGAAATGCTATTTGGGACATATATTTTTACAAAAGATCCGCCCTACAAAGAACCACTTCCAAATTTGGGCCCAAACATGTCTGGTGCAAATATAACAAAATAAGAAAACTTATAAGCATGACAATTCTGTTCCTGAAGTTGTTATAGAACAGTTAATCCTGTTTTTGCTGACTTATCAAAAGAAGACTTTTTCGAAAAATTCTTGCATGGTGGAACAGGAAAATAACCACGAAAGTTTTAATAACACGGTGGGTTGTCATGTCTCAAAACAACTTTTTGTGGAGTGAAAGTGCTTCAGATATCGGTTTATAATGCAATAGTCCATTTTAACGATGGTCATGTAGGGAGAATGGACATTTTTAAAATGATGGACTGGAACCTGAAGTATTTACAGAGCAGTTATGCAAGGGGTGTGATCGACACAGAGTCCTAAAGGCTGAATTGCAATTTTCTAAGCTGATAAGAAATACCAGAAAAGATAGAAGGGCAAGTAGGAAAGCTGTATATCAGTCCTAAGCATGTGGCGAATTCTAGGTAAATATATGTTTCTAATTAGATCTGGACATTCCAAAAATTGTATCTTATTTTTCTTTTATGTTTTGTGTTTTCAGATATTATACCTCTATTCTACATAAGAGTTCTGAAATTTGCAGTAAAGTAAATATATAATGTTAATGAGAATATTAACAAACAATAAAAAATGTTATGAATTCCTGTGTGTAATATTCCATAATGAAATTTTTAACAATGAAGTATTTTAGCGAGAAAATGAAAATATGTTTATAAAGTTTATTTTTTAGTATACATTGATCATTATTCGTTAAATACAATATTTTAGTAGGTATTTCTTATCAATTTCAACGCTCAAGATATGTTTCCTATAACGGGTTCATAAAATCGCTCATTAAGGATTCATAATATCGCTCTGTATACTTCGGTTTTTTCTTTCTTGCGCGTGGGGGGTGCCATCAAAATGGAATACCTGACGGTATTTCGGATCGTCCTCGGCTGTGCCGCTAGTAGTCGCATGATAGCGACTGTATCCAGCAGTGCCAAAGTATAACTTAATTTTTTAAATTAAAAATAAAATACTTTAACGATTACTTAATCACAATGGATAGTTACAACAGTCTCGCTTCATATTTAAAATCCGTAAGAATATTTGAAAATCTGATTGCAACGGCACGAACGTCCACCCCGCATTCCAAAACTAGAAATTTGAAGATTGAGACGTTTTTTCTTAAATATAATCTCTTCTAAAAAGTCAATATTTAAACAAGTTACGTACATGTTTTGAAAAAGCGAATATTTTTAGCGTAATTTCTGCTAGAACTTACGGCAAGTTTTTTTTTAAATTCTCAAAGTAGCTCTAAATTTCTTTTATCATTTTCCCCACGCATTAACAAAGGGTACTTAAAAGAATTGTCGCTTGTCTCGTTTTTGTT